>WOXC01009086.1:0-298133 GCA_011680675.1 Gymnobelideus leadbeateri
GGGGAAGGTTATAAGGGAGGGAGAAAATTTAGTGCTCAAAATTTATTTATTTATTTTTGTTGTTGTTGTTTTTTTTTGTTTTTTTTTGTTTTTTTTTGCTGGCTAGGTTTTTTTTTGTTTGTTTGTTTGTTTGTGTGTGTATGTTAAGTGCCTGAGGCTGGAACGGCCAACACTCTACTCACTGCACCACCTAGCTTCCCCCTAGTGCTCAAAATTTAAAAAGAATAGAATGTTAAAAATAAATAAATAACAAATTGAAATATAAAAAAGAAAGTATGAAAGAGTCTCAGGGTTCAGAAGGACCTAGATGCATGTCCTAACTTAACTGCTGTGCCTTAGCTCTAAAATAAAGGTACATAATACTTTTATTATATATCATTATTATATACTTGTGAAAACTGGGCAGTCTGCCAGTGCCATTCCAGAAAACTGAACCATTTTCAATTGAATTGTCTTAGGAAGATTCTGAAGATTATTTGACAAGATAAGGTACTGCACACTGAGGTCATCTCTTGAGCTAAACTACTAAGCATTCAAACTCTACTGCATGGAGTGCAACTCTGATGGACTGGGCACATAGCCTGAATGCCAAATATATATTTGCCTGAAAAACCATCTTATGCAGAACTCACACAAGCAAGTGCTCCCATGAAGATCAGGAGAAGCAGTCCGAGGATGCTCATAAGGTCTTTCTGAAGAAATTTTTTATCAATTGTGAGACATGGGAGATTCTAGTACATTACTGCCAAACATGGTGCACCCAAAGAAGGCACTGTGCTCTATGAACAAAGCAGAATCTCAGTAGCACAGAAGAAACATGACATGTACAAATCTAGAGACATCTATCCCAAATGTTCAAATAGACAATTTGTGCCTGACCTATGTTAGGGTCTTCTGAACTCATTTTGGACGGATAAGCCACAGATAAACTACTCTGTCTTGACCCCAATATTATGATGTCAACAGTCCTCTTTAAGTACAAAGAATGAACAACACACACATATTTACATATGTGTATATATGTTTGTATACAGACTTCTATTACATACATAATATGTGTACTACATCACAGGATGGGGAAAACTTCCTTAAATGCTATAAAAATATGAGCTATTCTTTTTCTTTTTTTTGCTTTTTGGAGGGTAATTGGGGTTAAGTGACTTGCCCAGGGTCACACAGCTATTTTTTGTGTTAAGTGTCTGAGGCTGGATCCGAACCCATGTCCTCCTGACTCCACGGCCAGGGCTCTATTCACTGCTCCACTTAGCTACCCCTAATATGAGCTATTCTTAACAGGACAAAAACAACTGAAACATGGTAGGGAACATATTTTTGCATTTGGGCTTTTTGTTGTAGTTGTTGTTTTTATCATTGTTAATCATATTCTGATAGTGACATGTTCAGCAATCATTCACTGGATATCTCCTATGAGTAAAGCATTGTATTAAGCACCATGGGCCATGTAAAGATAACATGAAACATTCCATCCTAGAAAACTATCAAATAAATAATTATACTCTGCAAAGTCATGCTCAATGAGGTCTGTTAATATGACAAGACAGCAAGTGTTATTCATGTAAACATCGGTGAAGGCAGTATCTGCTATCACTGCATCAAATGATTGCTACATGAGAAATCATGGCAAAGGACAAATTATGGCTGCATGTTCAAACTCAAAGACCCTCCATCCTTCCCTTCCCTGCCCCCCTTGCCCCTGCAGGGCAGAAAGATATTAAATTATCTGAACATTCTAAACATGGCTTTTGAATAGCTGGTATGAGCAGTTTACTTCTCATCACTAAAAGACTCTCATTATTGAGTTTGCCACACCACATTTTTGGGATGTCATCCAGAGAAGGACTAGGACAAGCCAACTTTTGAGGTTGGAAGATTTAAATTGCATTCTTACAATGACAGAAAAAGCCCAGATATTCATTCAAACTTCCTGAGCCTGTTAAGACTTCAAAATTAGCTTGTGGTCCTTCTGAAAATAGGCTTCTCTCCTGAGATTCCTGAACAGGCACTTTCTGTACTGGGTAGAAATGCTGCTGATGTTGTTTCAACAGTTTTAGTTACATCCCTTATTCCCAGATAAAAAAGAGCTACAGATTGGAGGAATGAACTTTAATGTCATTATGTTTTTGACATCTAGCTGTCAAACCAACTTGCAAAGACTTCAATCTATATCCACAGAAAACTAAGGATGCTCTTTTGTTTTTATAAATAAAGACAGGATTTATGACAGTGTTCAGGTATTCCAGTTATTCAAAAAATGGGGTTATTGTTGAGTTTTAAATTAGGATATGATTCAGGAGTCCTTAATTTTTGCCAAACTATTCTGATTATACATATATCCCCCAAATCCATTTGGTCCAACGTAATGACATTAGAACTCATTCCTCCAGATGAGCTCTAAAATCCCAAACTAAACTTTAGAAGATTTATTGGCTATTTACAGTAGCTAGTAGAAACAAATAAGAGAGTCATTAGATTAGTACTCCAGGGTTATAACAGAGTTCTTGGCTATTAAGAATCTAAGTCTAAGCAAGGCTGAATTGGCATAGGGCTCTATTGAATAAAAACCATGAATTATCCTTTTCTCAGTATGCCTCATAAAATGGAGCTACTTTTTAAACACAGATCTTAACATTTAACAATTTGCCAATGGTTCAAATGACAACTGAATAAAAAATAGACAACCTGGCTTCTAATATCACCTCTGTCCTTTACAACTTTTGTGACCATGAGAAAGTCACTTATCATCTTGGGGACTTCCGTTTTCATATCTAAATTGACACTAGACAAACTTTAGTGTCCTTTCTGCCTCTAAATCTATAATCCCATGACTTCCAAATTATTTGTAGCTCTGTATCTGCATCTAAATCTAAGATGCTTAGATTTAAGGTTTTCACAAGATTTTTTTTTGTGGAAAAAAAAAAAACTCTTTGACATCAGGGACTGTCTTTTGCCTTTTTGTTTTGTATCTGCAGTCCTTAATACAGCACCTGGCACACAGTTGACACTATTACATAATAGTGTGTTGCCTACTTTTTGTATGTCTGATAGGTTTTTTACCCCAAGATAGAAATGAAGCACTTTAAATAAGAGATCTTGATTTGAGGCAGGAGAAAAATCAACAAATGAAGAAATATTGTGTAGATAAAAACAGAGGAGTGAACTGATACTGTCCCCTGCTTTTTGAAGAGTTGATCCCAGACAAATCCACCTGAGTGGGGAGTTCAGAAGTGATTCTGCTCTCTCTTAGTTGAACAGAGCTCAGCCTGTATGAATAGAGCTGTGTTGATAGCTCATAGAAAAGCAACTAAAACTAGGAGAAGAGCTTAGAGCCTGTATTTCTTCCCTTTCTTGACTAGGGTAAGATAGGTTTTTCATTTGCTTCTGGGAGATGAAATGATTGGAGGAAAAATTTTTGTGCTGGAAGCGAATTGAAGGAACGAAAAAAAAAACCTTTATACATTTGCAAGTCTATCTGGGCAAGGAGAGATTTGTCTACCTTGCCATTTGCTACCAATCACAGATTAATACATAGAAAATCCACATTTGAACTCAGGAAGATGAGTCTTGACTTCAGGCCCAGCATTCTATCCATGGCACCACCTAGCTGCTCTCTCTGGACGATCATATCTTTATTCTTTGCTTTCTGTTAAATGAATGTTTCATTACTAAGAGTTAATGGTATTGCTTTCTTTACATTGGAAATATCTCAGTAGTGGTGGGGGGTGGGCTTAGGTACAACAAATATAAGTATTTGATATATAGATTCTTCATAGAAGGGTTACTCTTAGTACTTAAAAGTACCTATATGGCTGCCTCCTCTGGGTAAACTCCTGATATGCCAGCATGAGTGAAGGTTGGGGTGAGCAAAGCATCCCAGAGAGACAGATTACTTAGAGATAAAGGTTGTTTTACCAGGTTTGGGATATACATAACTGATGATTATTAGAAAGAACCTTAGAAAAAATTCAGTGCAGAGCCTTCATTGCATAGATATTGAAACTGATACTTAAAAATGTAAAGTGACTTCATTGAGGTCACACATCTATTTGTAGATCCTAGTCTATAACCCAGGTGTCCTGATTCCTGATGCAGTGCCTTTTCTAATTACTCTATACCCACTTTATTTTCAATTTGAAATGAAACTTTCTATCCATTATCATCTAAGTTGTACCAAAATGATTGTCAATAAAAGAGAGGACTACTTTGTCAAGACAGAACTTTGAATAATCTACATCTGGAATAATAAAGATATTAAATATATAATTATATCTAGGGTCTGAGAATTGATCCATGTTATCTTAGTTCAGCTTTGAAAAGATAAACTTTACACTGGTATTTTAAAATCCCGTAAAAAATGGCTCTGGTTTCATAGACTGAGATTCCAAACTAAATATCTTCTGGAAAAGTCTTTGTAGTGATTGCCATAATCAATGAATGTACGTGTGTGTGTATGCCTGTATATATGTATGTGTGCATACGTAGACTAGATCTTGACAGGCATTGTGGTATAGAACCAGCCTGAGAGTCAGAAATACTTTAGATTTAAGTTCTGCATATGGTACATACTAGATATGTGACTATGGGAATGTCCATTAACCTCTTAGTGTCCCAGGTAACTATACAACTCTGAGTTACAGACCAGTTGCTATTTTCCTTGATAGAAGAAATTTCCACAGAAAGAACCCTCCTGAACAGTTGAATTCATTGAATGGACCAAAAAAAAAAAAAAAAACAACTCAATTAGCCAGCACAGGTCTACCCAATGTCCAAAAACATGGACTGACTTCCCTAACCATACACAAGGAAATGTCCAAAATATAGAACTGTATGACAAAACTTAGGTACCACTTCCTCCATAAAGGCTCAACTTACTGAAGATATTGTAGAGAGAGTTTGCTCATGTTTGCAAGATTATACGACCTCACTTTCAAATCTGATATTCTATGAATAGATCATAGACTCATGATAGGGCAGGCTCTCAATCCTTTTTCCCATCTTTTAAACTATGGGGCAGAAGAGTGTTAATGATGTTCCTTTGGAGTGCTGCTATTCTTTTTGGTGTCATGCCAGAAGTGAAGCTAGAGCCCAGTGTTTTAGGCCCCTAGAAGTTTCCTAAGGATCTCTTGGCTGAGTTTGCCTGCTCTTTCGCTGGTTTCTGGTTATAGCAAAATTATTATCCTTTCAAAGTACGATCTTTTGTGAAGTTGAATAACGTCAGTAACTTAAGGGAAAAGAGCAGGCAAAGATGGTTATTTTTTCTTCCTTTTACCATGGGCTACATTTCTTTTTTAAGGACCATGCCTTAAACCAAATCATTCTGGCTCAAAGTGATTGGTCATCAACAGGTCCCAAGCCAAGCCTCATTTGGTCATGGCTTGGCTCCATGGCTCAGAGCGAATTAAATAGCAATTATTTCAATTTTGGTCAGGAACTCAAGGGTCTTCCCCTCCCAGATTTTTTTTGTTTTTGCTTTTTTGATTAGTAAAAAATATTATCCTTTGCCACATTTCTTACCTAGCCTTAATCACTGAATGGGTATTGCCTCAGTCAAACTGAGACCTGGGAAAGATCTTAGCTTAAAAAGGCCAAGGTCTCACATTGCATCTAGGGCCATCTCCAGTGGTTCTATTCTAAAACTTGCCACTGGTCCCAGATGGTTCTGGAGGAGAGAGTGAGGCTGGTGACTCCACCTTTCTGTCTCACTTAAATCCCATTCACCTTCGAGTGATGACATTACCTTCCCAATGTTATGACTCTCTTTAAGAATGAAGGACAAACGATTACCATTCAGGAGGACAAAGTTGTTTTCCATTCTAGAATTATAAGGGAACCATCTCTATGGTTGAATATGCAGCTTTATACCTAAATTGTGAACCTGTGAAATAATCAAATAATTCTCATATAATAAAGAGGTATAAACAATGCTACAGATATAATGGAATCACATAATATTAGAGCTGGGAGAGGTCTTATAACACACAATGTAAAGCCAACAAGGGAACTTAGAATGTTAGAGCTAGAAGATATATTAGAGCCTATATGCCTTTATTTTATATACAAAAAAAAAAAAATGCTGTACTGTGAGAAACATACTTGTGGGGATCACAGGACTTCCCAGGCAGGGTCAGGGAGTTAGCCCAGCCCAGATGAACTTCTACTGTCCACTGCTTCCCTGGGGGCCCTTAGGAAGATCCAAGTGAGATACCCCTTAGCATGGCAAAACCCTTATCATTGAAAGAACTCAGAAACAGAGTGAGCAGAGGAAGGCATTTATGAAGCTTCCCAAGAGAAAGTGGTTATGGTCCTCACTGGGAACATGCCCACACAGATACAGAAGCTGGAGTGAGGTTACAAAGTTCTGTTCTTCCTGGTAGAGTTAAGGTTAGTTGAAATTCCTCAAATTCTTCACTTTTTCCCTACCTTCCCTCTTTATGCAGATTATATAGGTGTGGTAGTGATACTTATGACCCAGTTTGACCTCTAAGATCTGAACAGTTTGTCACACCCCCACTTTTCTAGTTCCTTCTGGAGCCAGGATGGCCATTGTCTTAGCAAAATAAGATGGTAAGCTTCTCCGCAGTTATTGATCTCCCAATAACTTTTGTAGTAGCAAAACAAGATATCATAATATCCCCTCTTACAAGGCCCAATCAGGTAAACTAAACTGCTAAAAGTCAAACTGTAGTAAATGAGTGAACTTGGAATCAAACTCATAAATAACATAGAGGACCCAGGATTTTGGCCTTCAGATATTTAAAAGTTTGTTTTATCTTGAATACAAACTGAATGGAATCTGTTCAAGTAGGATCATATATTTAGGGTGAAAGAGGGACCTTCACTTGTTGGACACAACTCCACCTTCCCCTTCCCCTAATTGATCCACCTTTCCCTCCCCTAATTGTTCTGTAAGCAGGCACAACTCCACTCTCCCCTTCCCCTAACTGATCTGTAAACAGGCAACTCCACTCCCCTAATTGACCCATGGGTGGGAGTTTAAGCCTAGTGAGCCTGGCAGGAAATTCAAATGTACACTGACCAATCACTGATTGTAATTTTGGCTTACATAACCTGGCTATTGAATCTCTTTAAAAACTGGCAAACAATCTGTGCCAACCCACTGTCTGATTTGGGCAAGTTATCCTGAGAGTCCCTCGGTAATAAATCCACTTCCAAATTTCAATCTTGGGGATCTTCTGTCTCAGTCCTTTGGGAACAACACAATATCAATCAATTCAACCCCATAATTTTATAGATCAGAAAAATGAGTGCTAGACATTAAATGAATTTCTTAGGCTTATATAATAGTGATAAATGGTCCTAGGATTTGAATCTAGGTCTTCTAATAGGAAAGAACTAGTAAATTTCAATTCAATAAGAACTTTCTGTAGCCAGATCTCTCTATAAGAGGAGCCAGCTGCTTCCAGTGGTAGTGAGGTTGTTATCAAGTCTTTAAGCAGAGGCTGGGTGCCTACTGGTTAGGGATGTTATAGAGACAGATCTAGTGAAGTCCATGGACCTTTTCTCAGAAGAATTTCTTTAAAGGCATAAAAAAGTCATAGTGTTATGGAAGAAACAAATAATATTGAAACAAAGTAGTATTTTTTTTTCTCATCCAAATTCACAGACCCCATGGACTCTATTCATGTTCTTCTTGGGAATTCATGGAGCCAAGGCTAAGAACCCAGGTTATAGAGAGTGTTCCTTGTTGAAGGAGAGGATGTAGATGGCCTCAGAGGCCTCTTGCTACTCAGAAATCCATGAATCCCTAATTCATCACAGATGAAGGTAGGATGCCCCCTTTTCTTTGGAAAATAAGAAAGACTTCCTTTTCAAAGGTATTTCCTGACTGGCAGATATCTAGTCTCTCACTCTAATGCTCAAAATCATACTACAAGAAAAGCTTAGTACTCTCCAGAGGCTTTCCAATTCCTTACCTCTAAAGGAGCAATTGAGTGTTATCACTATAATTTGGTACAACAATGAAAATTCAATTAGATAGGAAATTAAAAAAAGGTTAGACACTTAATGACTTACAATGGTTCAATCTGATAGCATTCAAAGTGATGAAGTTCAATGATGAGATTCACTTTCAGGCCTCAGAAAGTTTTCATTGTCTCATTTTGTTACTTAGCAAAAGCCTTCTTCTGTCCATTGTTGTTGAGTCCTTTGTATCAGTCTTGTGGACTCTTTGGGGACCCTATTTGGGGTTTTCTTGGCAAAGATACTGGAATGGTTTGCCATTTCCTTCTCCAGCTCTTTTTACAAATGAGAAAACTGAGATAAACAGGGTTAAATGACTTGCCCAGGGTCACACAGCTAAATGTCTGGGACTAGATTTGAATTCAGTTTCTCCTGAGTCCAGGATCAGCACTCTATCTACTTTCTCACCTACCCACCCTTCTTTTGTCCATGCACTACCTTGACCTGCACTCAAGCACTCCAGACTGGGGGTGGGAGGAGGACACCAACACTTTCCATGCACTTGTAAATGACAAATGTGAGTTCTGGATTGCTACTAGATGGGAAGAGAAGGTTCTCTTTAGTATTTTTCACAGTTTACTTAAAAAATTCTTGCTCTATTCAGTTGTGAGTGTGTGTGTGTGTGTGTGTGTGTGTGTGTGTGTCCTTTCTAGTATCTGATCAAAGTCTCCCCTCCTCTGCTCTATTGAAAAATTACCTGAGGGTGTTTGGGCCTTAAATTCTAAAGGAAATAGATGTGTTAGGTTAGATATAGAGTATTGATCTGGGAGCCAGTAGGACCTGATGCTCTGCATGGGAGCAGTTGTGTGACCTTGTCCAAAACACTTGATTCTCTAACTCTGTTTCCTCAATTGTAAAATAAGCACAGTTGGACAAATCATTCTGTCCCCGTTTGTAGGCACTTTCCAACCCTCTGATCCATGAAATCTAGAAGGACCCTTAGAGTGACATGTAGGTTTTTGTATCAGCACAAAACAAATTGCAGGGAATGAAGTAAGTCAATGTCCCCTTCTCAGCATTATAAAAGAAAATTCCTGCGGGAACTTGTATAGGGAGACAATACAGATGCAGACTTAAAGGGAAGACAGCTTCTCTTTCAGAGGGTTGAGAACCAAAAAATGCTCATGCAGAGGGAATGGGAAATTAAATCCTGTCACTTGCCAGTTTCCTGACAAACAGCCTTCTTTTCCCAGTAGTTACATTGCTTTTGTTACATAAACTTCTGTCAATGCTCAGCCAAGAAGATGCCAAATTTTGACAGCTCTTCCTCTGCATGAAATTCCAAGAATGGTACCCTGAAGATGCAATCTACAATAAGGTCATTTTTGGAAGGCTCACACAAGGGGTATGGAACCTGTGGCCCCAAGGCCACACGTGGCCCTCTAGGTGCTCAAGTATGGTCCTTTGATTGAATCCAAACCAGTCAATCCTACAACCAGAGGTCCATGGTGAAATGTGCCCACCCCTAAAGGGGTTCATGAACTCCAGGGTTAAGAACTCTTATACTGGTCCAACTTCTTCCTTAGGAGATAATAGGTAACTAGAGAGAAGGAGCCCATTCTCCAAATCATAGATGGAGTTGGGTGGTGTGTGTGTGTGTGTGTGTGTGTGTGTGTGTGTGTGTGTGTGTGTGTGTATGTGTGTGTGTGTATTTTACCTTTTAAATCCAAATATGAGCTTCTTCACTTGCATAAGGACAAAGAAAATTATACCCATGTAGATTTACATAATATAACCTAGTAGAGTCATTTTTAAACTTAGAGAAAATATTTATAAAGAAAAGAAACTAATTCTTCTTTTGTCCCACCTTCTCAGTTAGTACTTCCTGTAATCTTGCATAACTATTTTCCCCCTGAAATACCATTTAGATCACAGAATAATGACATATATTTTAAAAAAGAAACCATAATTCCTAAAACAATGTATATCTAAGTATATTTCTTTCTTATTGTTAGGATTGGCATTTGTACACATATAATAATATCAAGATCCTTAAGACTGTTGACTTGAATGAAGAACTATAAAGTTCATGATTATATAATTGTGTTTGAATTGTAGTTTACAAGCAGGCTAAAAAACTTTTTTGTTTTTTTCCTAGTGAGGGCCAATGACTCAGAAAAGATTGAAGGCTGCATTCAAGTAACAAAGACCATTAATTTAGATTTTTGGGGAATTTTGTTTTTGAAAATGAAATGAAAAAAGAAACTTAATTCCTCTCTTTTAAAATTATGACCTGAGGATTCAAAATTTTATTAAAAACATCAGTGAGATTATTTCAATTATATTTCATTCCTCTATTATAGCCAGTTAAAAGGATGAGGGTGGGAGTGGTATAAAGGGTGCAGAAGGGGAAGCAGAGGGAAAAACAGAGAGACTACTGAGGATGAGGTGGATGACCATCACGAAAGAGAAAGAAGGGAATAGGAAAAGAGAGGAGGAAACAAATAGACTAGGGTTCTTACTTAGCCTTTTTGTGTGTCCTGGACCTTCACAAAACTCCACAGAACAATTCCCCTTAATAAAAGGACTTGTTCTGTAAAACACTGGCCACTTTGCATACACTAAGCGCTTAATATTTGTTATTGTTATAAAGGAGCTCACCAAGAAATGAAACCATTCTCTTAAAATAATACATTTCTCACCCTTTCTTGCCAAGTATTCAGGCAGAGAACTGTCGATTGGCTACAGGAGTTGTTCCAGTGATCTATACATTGGAAAGGAGGTTAGCTTCAACAGTCTTTAAAAAGTTCCTTCTGAACTTGAAATTTTAATTCTAAAGTAGGGATCAGATCTGTATGAGGATTGGTGGTTTCCTACTCTACCCTATAAGAAGGAAATTGTTGTAAAATGAGTTGTCCATCACATTTCAGATTTTTCTGAAATTTCAAACCTTTAATGTGAAAATTCTGCAGGGCCTTTCCCTAGGCCTGAGGGTTAGTTCACAAAAACAATATTATAATTGTAAAAAGATAAACAAATCATGTGTAGTTGACTAGTTGACTAAAAGCTATTTCCTCTTCTAAAGTCCTCATCTGATTTTTCCTTATAGCACAGAGGTAATCCTGGCTTGTCAAAAGCCAATCAATGTGTTACATGTTCTGGTAGGTGCTAGTAAATTTAAATGGCTTACTGTAATTAATTTAATAATTAGTTCATTAATTCACATATCAACTGAACATCTTCTAAGTGTGAAACCTTGTGTCAGGCTAAGTTGTTGAGAATATAAATATATATATAGGCATATTGCCTGACTTCAAAGAGCTTGCAATTTAGTAGGCATAACTATAACTAGGCTTGGGCAAATGATACTTTGCTCAGGGAACTGAAACATATGACAGAGCATGGCATTTAGTAATAATAACAACTAACATTTACAGAACACTCACATGTACCAGGCACTGCAGAAAAGCCCTTTACAACATTTGTTCCCGACAACCCTGGGAGGTGGGTTCTATCATTATTGTTATTTTACAGAGAAGGAAACTGAGACAAATTGAGCTTATGTGACTTGCCAAGGATCAAATTTCTAGTAAATGTCTGAGGCTAGACTTGAACTCAGATCTTCCTGACTCCAAGTCTGGTCACTCTATCATGCCCTGCACCATTTATCTCTCTCAGGATATTTCCCTACTGTCTTAGAGATGCCTTGTCTGAGGAACCTTGTGTTCCTCTAAAGAAGAAGTCAGCAAAATTCTTGTTTTTGTACTGCCTGAGAGCTAATAATAGTTTTCACATTTTAAAATAAAGTTTTATTGCATATAAAACTGTCAAAACCATTTTTATCTTGTGGACTGTACAAAAACAGGCTGTGTTCTGATCCCAACTCCAGAGTAAGGCAATAGGGCTCACCTACCAGTGGCAAACCACAGGGTCCCCGTGCTGTGGATCACCTCCCAAGCCCTTCTTCTTCCCCCCTCTCTGAACTGAAGAGGTGAAGGTTAGGATTCTCTGAAGAATGGGTGCTGCCATATCTGGAATGATTGTACCAGAGTGGAACTATACCCTCTTTCATCCCTATCCCCATTTCCCAATGAAATTGCCAGAAAGAACAGTTAACATCATCCTGGAAGTAGGAAAAACAAATAAAAAAACCCAAGGCAAACAGCTATCTAGATATTAGGCTTACAGAGTTAAAAATGAAAAATAACCTTAGAGGTCATTTAGTTTAAGATATTTAGAAGATGGTGGGTGTGGGAGAGTTCTTAAAAGTCATCAAAAAAATCTGTCTCTGTCTCTGCTGTCTCTGTTTCTCTGTCTCTGTCTCTCACTGTCTCTGTTTGGTCTCTGTCTCAGTCTCTTTCTCTTCTTCTCCATATGTATTACTGTCAATTTTTATCTTTAATCAGCTTCAGAAAGTATGCAGTGTGACTCAGCATAATAATTAACTACACCTTCTGGAGCCTGAATAATGTCACACCTAAATAGATTAGTATTCTTCAAATATAACGAGATCCTATTATGATAAATACAACACAAACTAATTGAAAAGTTACATAGTAACTTTTTGTCATCACACATTTTCTCAATCAACAGGAACTAATAGTAAATTTACTAATAAGTGGCAGTCTCTATATTGATGGTTTTGACAAAGGGTTCCTCAAAGACAAAAACCTAAAGAGTGATTCCCTCTGATCTAGGAAACATCCTCATTTTATAGAGGAAGAAGGTAGGGTTTAGAAGGGGTAACAGAGCTGCTCAAAGTGGCCCTATGATGTAAGTGTTGAGTGGAAGTGAGAAGCCAGGTTTGTTTGGTTTTGTTCTTTTGTTTTAGTCCACTGCTTTTTGTCACCGCACCCATCGTCTTTATGTCCCAGTTTGAATCTTTCTCAGAGTCCTTTCCCAATTATGCCATTCTATCTCTGTTATAATTATTCTCTATTTTCTATAGTCCTCCAATCACCCTATGGTGTGAGCTGTTTCTCCTTAAAAAGACTACGTCTGGAGAGCAAGGACCTGGTCATCTTCTAATCTCCCAGCAGATGGCTGAGCAAAGTATCTCACTCTACTACATACAACATCATCACCCATCATCCCACAGCAGGAATCTTCTGCCTTAGTCAAAGGAGAATGGAATCAAAGAATTAGAGCTGAGAGGAACTTAGATGTCCTCAAGTCCAAGACCCTTCCTTATCTTACAACTGAGGCTGAGAGAGGCCAGTGACATGCCAAGGGAGACACAGTTATTAAGTTTCAGAAGGAGGCATTTCACTTAAGTCTTCCAGACTCCAAGTCCAGTGCTCTATCCACCATGCCACAGATAAGGTGGTTTCCTCAGTTTCCCACAAATACTCCTTTTGGCTCCCTTGCTCTTCCCCACATATGTGTCATTTATAGAACTTTAGAACTCTAGATTTCTACAGCTGAGGGTCAGCTTCAATATTATGAAATCAAATCCTAGAGGTTAACTAACTTTTCCCAAAGTTGCCAAGCTAGTCAGTGGTAGAGTCAAAACTTCAGAGGTCATGATTCCTGCTTCTTAGTCTACTGAGCTTCCCAGTATGCTGAGGAGCTGACATTTCTATAAAAATTGAAGGGGAAGGAAATAAGCATTTATTTATTTACACACCTACTATGTTCCAGGCACTATGCTCACAGCAACCCTGGAAGGTAAGTGGTACAAATCTTATTCCTATTGTACTGAAGGAGAATCTGGGGCTCCAAGAAAATAAGTGACTTTCTCAAGGTCACTAAGCTAGTAATTGAGCTGGGATTCAAACCCCCATCTTCCCAGGGCTCTTTTCATGGTACAAAGCCTCACATATTGATCTGTTTACTTCAGATGTTGGCCTGTCTCCTTCATTATAAATTCACTCTTCTCTCTTCACAAAGTTTTTCCTGATGACTGTAGGCTTCCACCTATCTTCTTATTTTCTAACCTGTAGTCTCTCTCACTTTTCCCCTTAATTTAATTTTCATTTATTTTATCTCTCTCTAAGGAAAAAAAAATTAAGATTTTAATTAAAATTTAATTTAATTAAAAAATTAAAATGAAGATTTTATTGTTTTTTGGTATCATTGACTCATATTCCTTCAGTAAATTACCTTCCTACCAAGACTGCAAGCCCTTTGAGGACAGGTACAATGTTTCACACCTTCTCTGTATTCACCAGGCAGTCCAACAAGGTATTGAGCATATACTTTAAAATGCTTGGTGGTCTGATAAATAGAAATCCAGTGAACATTTATAAACAGAGATGTAGATTCTTCTGAGCCAGGGGAGGAAAAATGATCATACAGTCCATTTATTAATGGCCTGTTCCCACTCAGTCCTTCCTTGACAGTCACCCCAGAAAGTCTACTTTGATTGTCTTCTGTTTCCATGTGACATTCTTCCATAAAACAATTATTGTGGAATGCCCATACACAAATATAGTTCCTCAGTGTCACAGATCTCCTTTCCAAGTGACTACTCCCTCAGCTCTTACCTGAGTCTGCCATCCTCTGCTGCAGCTCCTCCTGGTATAATCTTCGTAATAAATATGCCAGGATCATCTCCAATGTGGGGATTATCTGTGCCTCCAGCAATACTGAATCCCAGCCCAGAATTGCCCTGTGGAAACAGTTAACAGAAATTGAAATGATGTGGCTGACCCTGGATTTCTCTAAAGTTTCACTTGTTCCCTCAGTGTTATCAACTTGCTACTCAGATAGGGAAATGAGTGATAATAGTTGTAGCACTGGCTGTCAGATAATAAAGTGAAGGTCAGGAAATAGCATTTGACTGAGAGTTGTCTTTTTCCACAGTTCTGAGAGTTCTTGTTTGAAAGATAAAATGGGGCATTCATTTCTAGGATGATAATGTCAAAATGTTCACTCTTAAGAAACAGTTTAATGATTTTTTCATAAAGATAGAGACTTGGCAAACCCTTCTGCTGCAAGATAAATTTTAGAGAAGTTATATTATTTGTGCATATTTTACTACACTAATATCTCATATTTATGCAATGCTTTCAGGTTTGCAAAGCATTTTCCTTACAATGTCCCTATGAAACAGGCATTCCAAATATGATTCTTCCTTTCCTACACATGAGGAAAGTGAAGCTCAGAGACCTTGGCTGACTTATCCATAGCTGTATAACTAAAAAGAGGCAACTGATCCACCTTATCATCAAACCAAACTCCTTGAGGATTTTCCATCTTTCCAGTGCCCTGTCTTTGAGATGATTTCTAATTTATTCTTTTTCTCTCTTGTTTATATATAGCTGTTTGCACATCTCCTCCAAAGGTCTGAAAACTCTTTGAAGGCAGGGACCCCTTTTCCCCCTTTCTTTTCTTTGTATGTGCTTAGCACTGGACCTGGAGGAAAAAATATAGATAGATAGATAGATAGATAGATAGATAGATAGATAGATAGATAGATGGATAGATAGATAGACAGATAGATAGACAAATCTCTCTATATATCTATAGATATACATGTTGTTGCCTTGATTTGACTTAACACAATCCATCTCCTTTCCCCTAAAGAAACATGCCATTAAAATTCTACAAATTTATGGGAAGCATTATAATATGTCAATAAATATTTCCACAATTAGCATAAGTATTCTTATTTCTTCTCAGAACTTAGCTTGAAAGAGGATCTTGCATTCAATACACATTTGGTGATTAATCAGTTGATGAAGGTATATTCACTAGAATCAAGAAAACAACACCATAGGGACAACATTTTAGTGAAACCAATAGATATCAAAAGTAAGCCAAAATATCAACTATTCTGAGGAGTGTGATGTCATTATGGGATCATTTGTAACTTATAAAGACTGGAGCTATGAGCTGATCCAACCATTCTGGAGTGCAGTTTGGAACTATGCCCAAAGGGTTATAAAAAAGTACATACCCTTTGACCCAGCAATACCACTTCTAGGGCTATATCCCAAAGAGATAATAGAAATGGGAAAAGGACCCACACATACAAAAATATAGCAGCTCTTTTTGTGGTGGCCAAGAACTGGAAATTGAGGGGATGCTCATCAATTGGGGAATGACTAAACAAGTTGTGGTATATGAATGTTACTGAATATTATTGTGCTATAAGAAATGATGAACAGGAAGATTTAAGAGAAACCTGGAAAGACTTATATGAGCTGATGCTGAGTGAGGGGAGCAGAACCAGGAGAATATTGTACACAGTAACAGCCACAGTGTGTGTGGACTGATTTTGATAGACTTAGCCCTTCTCAGCAATGCAAAGACCTAAAACAACTTTAAAGAACACATGATGGAAAATGCCAGTCATATCCAGAGAAAGAACTATGGAGTCGGAATGCTGAATGAAGCAGACTATTTTCTTTTTTGTTTTGTTTCATTTTTTTCTTTCTCGTGGTTTTTCCCATTTGTTATAATTCTTCTATGCAACATGACTAATGTGAAAATGTGTTTAATAGGAATGTATGTGTAGAGCCCATATCAGATTGCAAGCTGTCTTGGAAGGGAGGGGGAGAAAAATTTAGAACTTATAGAAGTGATTGTTGAAAACTAAAAATAAATAATTTAATTTAAAAAAGACTTGTGTGACTTTACTTTTTAAGGTAAATAAGCTAACCTAAACTAAAAAATAACTAAAAATAAACTAAAAAGGGGTTGAGTACAATGGAACAACTATAATGTTAAAATGAATCCTTTTACATATGTAACTATAGTATGACTATCATCCATCTATATATGTATGTATCTATCTATCTATCTATCTATCTCCACTATCTATCACCTTTTTTTTTTGGGGGTCCAGAACTGTGATTCGATCAATGTAGTAAACTTCTAGTGTGATGCCATGGGCTGCTCAGTGTCCAGCACTTAGCATGATCCAGAGACATGAATAAGAAATGACCAGGCCATGTGGGTAGTTCAAGGAAGAATGATGAACTCCATTTATTGATTCTTAGGACAAGGTTTTTATAGAACAATGAGACAAAGGAAGGGAAGGAAGGGATCTCAGGTATTCATATCATTATCTTAGTCTGTCATATCCTGGAAGTAGCAGACTGTTCTTGAGGAATTTACTAATACAAAGGGTTGGTAATATAGACAATACTAATTAGTAATATGACAATATTAATAATAATATAGACAACAAGAGAAATCTGAGGATGGAATGGTCACTTTTAAATGACATGGTTAAGAAAGGCATCAAAATCTGAGAATGGCATGATCACTTTGAATGAATGAACACAATTGCAATATTAGTCCTACTGCCATTCAGGCAGAACTTACTCGGAAGCTGCCCCGGGTTCCAAATAGGAAAGCCTGGGGTCAGTGGCACTTTTGTCTTGCTCTAAAGGCACACTGTTGAGCTTAGAATGTTCCAGACAAAGTCAATATATCACTAGCATTTATGCAGCCTTTCCTAATGTTCCAGACACTGTACTGAGCACAGAGAATACAAATACAAGCAGAAAGACAGATAGTCCTTGACCTCAAGAAGCTTACATTCTAATAGAGGAAGACACACATGAAAAGGAGCTGAAAGGGGGAGGAGGAGGAAGGTATCAGGGATGGGGCATGATGGAGAAATCCATCATGAAAGCTGGTGAGACATGAAGAGAGGGCTGGTCTGGGTCCCTTCCATAAAAGTAGTTTCTGGGAGGAGCCATTCAATTATCAGCAGGAAGGGTCTCACAGGATGAAGAGTGAAAGGCACAAATAAAAATTGTTTTGCTTGGCAGGTTATGGAGATTAGTGAGGATATTTGCTACCCTTAGCACTATAATTCATTTGATATAAAATGAGGTTGTTGAATTATAGCATGTGTTCTTCTTAAAAATATTTATTTCTTCAACATTAATTTTTGTAAGATTTTGAGTTCCAATTTTTTCTCTCCTCTCCTCTCTACCCAAGATGGCAATAGCAGAAGTTCTTAACACTTCTTTCGCATTCTGATCCCCTCTGGCAGTCTGATGAAGCTTACAAACCTCTTCTCAGAATGATGTTTTTACATAATTGAAAGAAATGTCAATTTTCACTTAGATGTTAATGAAAATGAAGATGCAATTTTCTTTCCCTATCCAAGTTCATAGCCCTTCTCCCTCCCCTTATCTGTGGATCTCAGGTTAAGAACCTCTGAGCTAAATTAATTCCAAAGTCCCTTCCAATTTTAAATCTTGAGATAATTGGAAATGAATTGATAGACTTTTCTTACCACCCCTTCCCTTAGCCTCCCTCCCAACTCCAGCACATATACACACATACTCTGAGGAAGTGTGAATGTCTCTGGGAAGCAATGACTGAAGGGAACTAAGGTGGTTATAGAGTTAATGCAGCATGTGTTTCAAGTCACAATGTGTTCAAAGAGCTTTTCTGTTTTTTAAATAAAGTTTGGGAGACAGATGGATTCTGCCTCATCATCATAGCTCTTTAGAGAAGGCTCATCTAAATTCTAGGAGGAAGTAATTTAAAAGGCATTCACACCTTTCCTTATTACTTCCAACACCTTTTCTCCCCAGTCCCTCTTCACTGCCTTCTTTCTCTGCACAGACAAACCACTGTGGAGGGGAAGGAAACAGCTAGGAAGGGGGAAAAATCTCTGCAGGCTCTCCATGGATGAATCACTGTCATTCCCTGACAATCACCCACAGACATGTGTCAGCTGCTCTGAGAGATCACCAGATCTCTTCCCCAGGGAGCAACCTCTCCAAGCAGCAAGGCAGCCCCTTGGGCTGATGTCCTCAGATCCAAGAAATTGTTGCCAATTAACAGAGCTGTGATCCTTGACCTGATCAACAGGAACTGCAAGCTGTCAGAGTAGCAAGATCAGGTTCTGTGTACATTTCCCAGTAGGCATGCTCTTTCAGTCAGGCATAATCTGTGACTGATGAGTGGGTTGGCATCCTCTCCACCTCAGAGTAGCTTTCAATGGTGACAGCCCATATGAAGTATGAATAAGTTACTGACTGGCATGGCTTATTGAATGAACACCACCCAGGAGGATCTTTCTGTAGATTAGGAAAAAGGACAATAATCATCATCAAATGGTTGGCTTCCAGCATTCTAGCAAGGAAAAAAAAAAGTTGTGTTTCTTAACCTCTAACCTATGTATCCCTAACCTCTAACCAACTCTGTAAAAAACAAAAAGGAAAAGGACTCATGTGTATAAACATATTTACGGCAACTCTATTATTGGTGGCATAGAATTAGAAATTGAGGGAATGTCCATCAATTGGGGAATGACTGAACAAGTTGTTGCATATGATTTGATGGAATATGGTTGTGGTTTAAGAAATGATCAGCAGGATGCTCTCAGAAAAACCTGGAAAGACTTACATGAATTGATGCAAAGTGAAAGGAGCAGAACCAGGAGAACATTGTACATAGTAACAGCAATACTGTATGATGGTCTACTATAAATAACTTAGCTATTCTCAGTAATACAATGATCCAATACTGTTGTGTAGGATTTATGATGAAAAGTGCTATCCATTTCCAAAGAAATAATTGATAGAGCCTGAATGCAGATCAAAGAAACTTTTTCTTTACTTTCCCTTTTTTTCTTGTTTTGTTTTTATCTGCACTTTCTTTCACTGAATGACTTTACACAGAAATGTTTCACATGACTACACGCATATAACATGTCAAATTGGTTGCTTTGTCAGTGGGGTGGGGAAGGAGGAAGGGAGATAATTGGGAGCTCAAAAATTAGGAAAAGAATGTTAAAATTGTTTTCACATGTAATTGGGAAAATTTAAAAAAAATTAATATTAAAAAATAAAGAAAAAGAAAGTAAAGGAAATCCCATCTCTGTCAGCATCTGCTTTGCCATGGAAAAACCATTTAAACTCACTATGCATTAGGTAACTATTTAAAACTACACATTATAAAGACATGTCATGATCTGTGGCCAATGAAATTACAAGTTCTTGGTGTAGTGATCCTTGGGAAACCTCCTTTACTTACTCAAAATTTATTCTTAAAAAGCAAGTACTGGAGTATTGTGCACAACCATTTAGGAAGTATATCAGCATGTTGAAATATGTCCAGAAGATGGTGACCAGAAAGGTAAGCAGACTTGAAATCATGTTGCACAAAGATCACTTGAAGGAACATAGACAAGTTTAACCTAGATAAGAGATGATTTGGCTGGGAAGAAGGGGCTAATGGTATGATGTAACTTTCCGTAAGCATTTGAAGTACTGTTATGTAGAAATGGACTAGTTTTTATTGGACCTGGATGATAGAACCAAGACCCATGAATAAAAGAGAGAGGGAAGAAGATGACAGTTCACAAGAAGGAAAAAAAAAATTGAACAGTCCAAGCTGTCCACAAAGGAAATGACTACCTCTTTAAAAGTAGGCTTCACCAGACTTCCAGGAGTGTACTCCACAACAAAAAGGCTAAGAAATCTTATTTTAGACATTGATTCCAGCTAAAATGAAGAATGATTTAAGATAATAATAAGAATTACACAGATAGATAGAAAACTAACACTACGGATTACTTCTCTAAGCCAAATGCTTGAGCATAGGAGTCTGTGTGTGTGTTTGTGTGTGTGTGTGTGTGTGTGTATGTAATTTTTTTTTTTAAAGAAGGGCCATTAACTGGTGAATAATAAATATTAAATAAGGCAGGAGTTCTTTACTTCTGTTTCACATATTACTTTGGTACTCTTATGAAGATTATGGATTCCTTCTCAGGATTATGTTTTCAACGTATAAAATATTTAGAATTGCAGAGGAAACCAACAATTAATGAAAATAAAAGTTTGTTGTTGTTGTTTTTTTCTCTCAGCCATGTTCATAGGCCCCCTGAAATCTGTTTATGAGAGACATTCCTAAGGTTAAGTTCACTTGCTTCATGATAAGTCGTTTCCCTGTCTCTGAAGATCCTCAAGAAAAGTGGGCAGCCACTTATTAGGGATTCTTCATATAAAGTACTATTCAGATATAGTTTGATTTGGATGATCTCTGACCTTCATTCCAACACTGAGATCCTGTGATTGTACAGAGTAATCCAGGCAAAAATGAAAAATAAAACAAAAAGAAAACATTTTTCCATAGGCATTTTCAGCATGCACCCTACCCTTTCCCCTGCCCCAACCCATACCCAGTGAAGCCTTTCTCATTCACTGTGTTATCTGTGGATGAGGCCTCATATTTTGGCATTATTTTGTGAAGTCCCTGACTCAGTATTCTTCCTACCCATGGGGAAAAAAAAGTCCTTCAGCAATACATTAGTTTCATCATACCTACTAATCCACTATTTTTTGTTCTGTCCACTGAGGCCAGTCAGTCAATAAAAGTATCTACTAAAATAAAAGGCACTGAGCTAAGCACTGTATATACAAAAGGAGGCAAAAAATGGTTCCTGACCTTAAGAAGCTCACAATCTAATAGGGGAGACAACAAAGAAGAAAAAATGTACAAACAAGCTATATATAGGATAAATAGGAAATAATTAGAAGAGGGAAGGGACTGGAATTAAGTGGGGTTGGGAAAGGCTTCCTATGGAAGATGGGATTTTAGCTGAGACTTAAAGGAAGTCAGGGAAGCCAGTAGACAGTAGAGAAGGGAGAGCATTAGGAGCAGCTAGGTGGCACAGTGAATAGAGCACTGGCCCTGCAGTCAGGAGGACCTGAATTCAAATCCAGCCTCAGACCTTAACACTTCCTAGCTGTGTGACCTTGGGCAAGTCACTTAACCCGAATTGTCTTGCCCTTCACCCCTCCAAAAAGCAAAAGAGAGAGAAACAGTGAGAGAGAAGGGAAAGCATTCAAGCCATGAGAAATAGAGAAAATGTCCAGAACTGAGAGACAGAGCATCTAGTTCATGGTACAGTCAGGAGGTCAATGTCACAGGATCAAAGAGTACATGTTAGAGAGTAAGATATAGGAGACTAGGTTAAAAATGGATTTGAATGTCAAACAGGGGATTTTATGTTAGATAACAGAAGACAAAACAAAACATTTTCCCATAACCATTTGGCAAAGAAAACATCTTTTGCACTGGAGTACATGATGAAGAGAGGAAAAAGATGTCTGAGGTTCATTCTAGCTCCAAATCCACGATCCTAAGCAAAGAAACATTTTTGAGTGCTTCAGGTAGTATTTATGTGAATTTTAGATCAGATTAATTGTGATGTAGAGAGAATTTGAAACTAATTAGGCATTAATTTATTTATTCAGTGCCATACCAATCAAACTACCAAATAATTATTTTACATAGCTAGAAAAATAATAACAAAATTCATTTGGAAAAGATCAACAATAACAACAAAAAGGTCAAGAATATCAAGGAAATCAAGGAAAAAAATGCGAAAGAAAACAGCCTAGCAGTGATTTCAAAGTATTTTACAATGTAAATCGTCAAAACAATCTAGTACTGGATTGAAAAACAGTGGCAGATCAGTGGAATAGATTAGCTACACGATACACAGCAATAAATTACCACAACAACCTAGCATTTGATAAATTCAAAGATTAAAGCTTCTGGGGCAAGAACTCACTATCTGATAAAAACTTATGGGAAAACTGGAAAGTAATTGGGCAGAAATCAGGCATAGGCCAACTTCTCACACAATATGCCAAGATAAGGTCAAAATGAGTACATGATTTAGGCAAAAAAGATATATCACAAGTGAGTAGGGGAACATGAAAAAAAATGTACCTGTAAGATCTGTACATACTGTTTTTCTTCAATTGTTTCAGTTGTGTCCTACTCTCCATGGCCCTATTTGGGTATTCGTGGCAAAGATATTGGAGTAGTTTATCATTTCTTACTCTGGCTCATTTTACAGATGAGAAACTGAGGCAAACAGGGTTAAGTGACTTGCCTAGGGTCACACAGCTAGGAAGTATCTGGGGTCAGATATGAACTCACAAAGATGAATCATCCTGACTCTAGCCCTGGCATTCTATTTATCCACTGTACCTCATAGCTGTCCTATCTATGGATAAGGGAAGAGTTTATGACCAAACAAGAGATAGAGAGGATCACAGGAAGTAAAATGGATGATTTTGATTACATGAAATTACAAAAGGTTTTGCACAAATAAAACCAATGTAGCTCAAGTTAGAAGGAAAGCAGGAAACTGGGGAAAATTACAGCAAGTTTCTCTGTTTAAGCCCTAATTTCTCAAATATATATAGGGAAGTGAACCAAATTTATAAAAATAAGAGGCATTCATCAATTGATAAATAGTCAAAGAATATGAACAGGTAGTTTTGAGAAGAAATCAAGGATATTAATAGTCATATGAAATACTCTAAATCACTAATGATTAGAGAAATGGAAATTAAAATAACTCTGAGGTACCACCTTACACATATCAGACTGACTAATGTAATAGAAAAGGAAAATGACAAATGTTGAAGGTGATGTGAAAAAATATATACACTAATGCACTGTGATGGACTTGTGAACTGGTCCAAGCATTCTAGAGAACAATTTGAAATTATACCCAAAGGGCTATAAAACTGCATACCTCTTAACCCAATAATACCACTACTTGGTCTATATCCTGAAGAGATCAAAGAAAAAAGGGAAAGAACTTATATTTACAAAAATATTTATAGTAGCTCCTTGTGTGGTTTCAAAGAATTGGAAACTGAGAGATGCCCATTGATTGGAGAATGGCTGAACAAGTTGTAGTACATGATTGTGAAATAATATTATTGTACCATAAGAAATAATGATAGAGATGGTTTCATAAAAATGTGGGAAGATTTAAATGAACTTATACAAAGTGAAGTGAGCAGAACCAGGATACTATAAACAGTAACAGCACTATTGTAGTGATGATCAACTGTGAAAGACTTAGCTACTTTGATCAAGACAAAGATCCAAGATAATACCAAAGGACTCATGATGGAAAATGCTATTCATTGCCAGAGAAAAAATTGAGGGACTGTGAGTGCAGATCGAAGGATATTTTTTCACCTTATTTTTGTTTGTTGTTTTTTAGAACATGGCCAGTATAGAAATATATTTTGCATGACTTTACATGTATAACTGACATCGTATTGCTTGCCTTCTGAATGAGTAAAAGTAAGGCTGGAAGTAGGGAGAGAATTTGGAACACAAAATAAAAAAGATAAAAAATAAAAATAAATTAATTAGGCATATGAATCATTGGGAAGCAATATCTAAAATAAGGTTTCCTAACCTTTTTTGTGTCATGGAATCTTCTGGAAGTCTGGTGAAACCTATGGATCCCTTTTCAGAATAATGTTTTTAAATGCATAAAATAAAATCACAGGGTATCAATTATATTGAAATACTATGTTATATATATATATATAAACACATATATATATACATACAAACACATACACATATATAGTTGTGTATATATATACATATGCCATATATGTATATATTTATACATAGGTATGTATATGCATATGTGTGTTGATGTGAGTGTGCAGCTGTGGTTTTAAATCCCAACTTTTGCCACCAAGTACTTATGTGACCAAGGAGAAGTCACTTGTCCTCTATAAGCTTTACATACATCTTCCATAAAATATGGAACCTAACTCTTATACTATGTATTTCACAGGGTTGGTGTGAGGGAAAAAGCATTATATACTGTAAAACATTTGAGAAATGCAAGCTCCATAAAAGAAACTGAAGAATCATTTCAGATAATAATCATTCCACAGATAGCTAGAAAAATAAAATGAACTACCTCTCTATTCATGTGGGTAGGAAGAAGGGATTTTTTTTACATCTCCAATAGTTACCTTTCTTTTAAATATGTATTTTTTCACTTCCCAATTGCATCTAAATTTTTTAATATTGAGATTTTAAAATTTTGAGTTTCAAATTCTCTCTCTCCCTTCTGCTTTTCCTGCATCCCATGAGAACCAAAGCAACATGATATCAATTATACATGAAAAATCATGCAAAACTATTTCCATATTAACCGTGTTGCAAAAGGAAACATACACACACACACACACACACACACACACACACACACACACACACAGAGAGAAAAATAAAGTGGAAAAAGTAGGCCTCAATCTATACTCACAGTTCATCAGTTTTCTCTCTGGAGATGGATTTCATTTTTCATCATCAGTCCTTTATAATTGTCTTAGATCATTGTCTTTTATCAGAGTAGTTAAGTATTACACGATTGATACAGTATTGATGTTACTATGTACAATGTTCTCCTGTGTCTGCTCACCTCACTTTGCATCACTTTATATAAGTCTTCCCAGGGTTTTCTGAAAGCATCCTGCTCCTCCTTTCTTCAAACACAATAGTATTCTATCACAACCATATACACAACTTGTTCAGTTATACCCTGATTGATGGACAGGGTAATGTTTTTGAAAAGAAGCTTCATTAGCTGTAAAATAATTTTCCAAAGTAGTCCTGGTAATTAGCTAAAGCTCTAAAACAAAGACTCACTGAAAAGAGAGATATCCTTATATTTCCCAAGGAAGAGAGACTCGAAGGTCTTCCCAACATGACTGCCTCAAAGCATTATGGCCTTGGCTCTTAGCCTTATTACTCTTCTCCTCTTTCTTGTCCAGCACAGGAAAAGCAGGCCTACCAATTGGTTATCGCTACCTGGGGCTATTATTTAGTGATTTTCAGCTGCCTTAAATATTAGGCTAATCTTACATTGAGTTTAGTTTTGTTTGTGGTCTTGTGGCTTTGAGGGCCAATAAACTCTACCTTTTCTTGCCAAAAACATTCAGGCATGGGAACCCCCGAAAGATCTAATGATTGTCACTGTTTTAATCTATCATAAATGCTGATTGTCCCTTTTGGAACTTATTCTTTGCTTTAGAGGTTTAGTTCCTGATGTTTTCTCTCATTTATTAGTGAAAGCTAGCTGTTCTTTTATCCTATTTCAAAAGGGCTGATCTCTTTTGCTGTCCACACCTAAGGAGTTCCATTTTCTGTGTGGCAGAGCTTTATTTTTCATCTCATCTGTTGAGCAAAGATAAATGATATGTCTCAGCTCAGGGAGTAATCAAGTCTACTGGCTTAGGATTCTCAAATTCTTCTTTACTACTTATAGGACCTTGGATACAGCATTAGAAGGAACATGAAAGTTCATCTAATATAACCCTTCATTTTATAGAGGACAAAACTGAAGTCTTAAGATGATGAAATGAAGAGAACGAAAATGGGGGACTTAGTACCAAGCACCATAAGTACAGAGAAAAGAACAGCTGATAGTGTGAAATCAGGGAGAGGAAAACTAGAACTAGGCTGAGCTGTATTGCCTCTTATTGCAATGATTAATCTTCATAATGATAATCTACACTCATCTAAAATGGTCAGTTTTATCATTCAGTTTCAGAAGGCAGGGAAATACAATATATTTTAGATGTATTTCTATTAAAATGGCTTAAACAATAATAACAATAATAATTATTTTATATTTATTAATAGGTTCCTAGCTTTGTCCTCAGTAAATAAATCATCAAGCATTTTTAATACCTATTATGTACAAATACACATGTGTATATATGTATATGTGTGTGTAACCATATAAATCCAAGCTCCTACTGAATAGGCATGAATCATTAGCCTATATCATAAGTTCCACATCACATTTAACCTTTATATTTCACCTAGAACTCAACTTGGCAAATGGTGAGCTGGTGGACTTGTGATTTCACTGGAATAGGGAATTCACTGGAATAGGTGTGAGAGCTCTTTCTAACCCTGAAGACTGGAAGATGCCTTGTAAACTATAGGCTTGGAGTTTGTGTGTGCGTGTACATGTATGTTATATACATATGCACACACATACACACATGCATGTATATGCATGTACACATATGTACATATATATGTGCTCTAGATATATCTTTATCTAGATCTAGACAGAGTTCATGGAGCCCAGATTAGGAAATCTGTCTTAGATAGTTATTCAGGTTTTGCATACAGAAGGTACTTAATGTGGACAGCTAGGTGATACAGGGATTAGAGTGCCAGGCCTGGAGTCAGGAAAACTTGAGCTAAAATTTGACATCAGGCATTTACTATCTATGTGACCTTGGACAAGTCACTTAACCCTGTTTGCTCAGGTTCCTCATCTGTAAAATGAACTGGAGAAGGTCATGGCAAACCACTTCAGTGTCTTTACCAAGAAAACCCCAAATGAAGTTAAGAAGAGTCAGACATAACTTAAATAACTAAACACAGGTGTTTAATAAATTTATTGAATCAAAAAAGGGCTTTGGATGCCAAGCTAAGGAGTTTAAATTTTATCCTATATATAATGGATAGCCCCGAGAATTTCAAAATAGAGGAGTAAAATGGAAAAAAGGAAGTGATTTAGTAGAATATACCCTGGCTCTCTAGCCCTCGGCATCTGGTCAGCTACCTGTTATCTGACATTGGAATATACACTTATTTTCTCTTTAACTTTTTTTTTTCTTCATAATATTAAGGAATTGAGCTAAAGGATTTCTCAAGTCCCTTCCAATTCTAATGCCAACACTTATGGCTTTTATCTTTGTATTATAATGGAGTGCAGATTCTCTGTTATCACCCTTGTTACCCCCTATGCCTAGAAAAGAAGTCTCAGGTTTTTTTGGCCACCTTATAGACATATGTGTGTATATGTATAACATAGGCATTACAACATAAATTATATAAATATGTACATACATGTGTACATGTGCATGTAATTTTTGTTTTCCCATTATACTCTAATCTCTTTGTGAATGCTAAGTGGCACAGTAAATGCTAAGTGTTGGCAAGGCCTAGGAAGACTCATTTTTGTGAGTCCAAATCTGGCTGTAGACATGTAATAGCTGTGTGATCCTGGGCAAGTCACTTAAACTTGTTTGCCTCTGTTTCTTTATCTATAAAATGAGCCAGAGAAGGAAATAGAAAACCACTCCAGCATCTTCGCCAAGAAAATCCCAAATGGGGTCACAAAGACATGACTAAAACAACCGCACAACAAAAACCTTGTATTCCTAGTTGTTGGCGCATAGAAGTCACTTGATAAATGTTTCATGGTTGATTTATTTACTGAGGACAAACCTAGGCAATTAATGACTAATGATTTGATGTCTGGATAAGATACAGAAAATCTAAAAGACAACAATCTAGCAAAACAATGTACTTTCAAAAGTACATTAGTTCATTCCAGGACATTAGTTCATTCCAGAACATCAGTTCATTCCAGAACATCAAGTAGTCATTTTCAGTAGTTACACAGTGTTAGTAACACCATATTCTGCATTCTTTTTGTTTATGTTTTGTTTTTACATTACAGATATTTACAGATGAGTACCACTTAAGGAGAGATCTCTTATAACAAATTGAAACAGTTAAATAAAGCTAATCATACAGTGACTTCATCTAACAATAAAAGCAACATTTCACATCAATAGTACCTTCCATCTCTTTTTTTTCTCTAAAAAATTAAAAGCAATGTTTCTTTTTCCTTCTCCTTCCTGCCTCCTATCTTCCTGGGAAACAAAAGAAAAAGAAAACAAATTTCTAGCAAAAATATGCATAGTCAAGCAAAATAAATTCCATTAATGGCTGTATATCACACACATACATACATGCACATATATATGCATATATACACATTATATATATATATACACACATACATATCTATCTGTAAAATTCTATCAATGGTTATATAATATATTTATATATTTTTCATCAATGATACATATCTCTGTGTGTATGTGTATTATTCTGCACCTGGAATTTATTACCATGTCTATTACCAATATATTACCATGTTTTATAATGAATCTTCAGAATTCATGAACAGTCATTATACTGATCATAATTTAATACATAATTAACATTTGTTGAACAGCTAGTACATGCTGAGCACAACATTTACAGTAAAATGAAAGGGACAGACAATGCAGATTTAGGCAGCATGAAAAGAAAACCTCCTGCCCAATTAGAGCCATCCCAAAATGTGCTGCCTCATGATTCAACAACCTCCCCCTCACTGGACTTAAGTAGAAGATGATTGATCACTTTTTTTTGCCTTTTTCGGGGGGAGAACAGTTGGGGTTAAGTGACTTGCCCAAGGTCACATGGCTAGTGTTTTTTTTTGTGTGTGTGTGTTAAGTATCTGAGGCCAGATTTGAACTCAAGTACTCCTGACTCCAGGGCCACCTAGCCACCCTTGCTTGATCACTTCTTAAAACTGTTGTAGGGTAGATTCTAGGCTAGACTGGAAGAGATGATAAATTTCTTAATGAGAGTACTTAAAAGGGACAACATTAAGTTGGATGTTGAAGTGGTGTTCACTTTCAAAAAGTCATATCATTTTATACTCAGATTCTGTATGTGGTTTAGCATCATAACTATGAGCCAAGTAAACCCTCTGGACAGTGCCTTATAGACACCCAATAAATGTTTGTCTAAAGGTTAAACGAGTAAAACATATACTCAGTGAAACAATTTAATTACTTGATATTTTGATTTACAAGGTCACCAAAATATATTAAGTGTATATTATTTGTGAAACACTGTGTTATTCCTTTGTCCTACAATGGTCTTTTTTTTAATGATAATTTCTGCTGGCTAGAAACATAGTCAATTAGGAAGAAAGGCTAAACCCTCGAGAAAATAGCCAATCTCTTCTTGGAATGGGTACTTAACAGAGTATACTAAAAAAAAACCTGGCACATCCAATCTCTGAAAACAGAAGAGCAATATTGGCTTTTGGTAGGGGAGGGGGTTGAATCTACTCTGAATGTAGGAAGCTAGGTACGCCTTCAGACTTCACCATGCCATTATCTGGGCAAAGAATGACTCAAAGGGTCATTAGGGACAAAAATCTAGACCAGGGAGGGAAATGGATTATTAACATAAGAGAAAAGAACCCTAATCAGTGACTTAGAGTTATAGAATTTGTGTGTGAAAGGATTCTCAGTTCAACCCCCTCATTTTGCTTACGAGAACACTGAGATCCAGAATGGAAGATTGAAGTACCCAATACAATTTGGCTAATAAGTAGTATAGGCAAGATTTAACCCCAAGTCCTCTGACTGCAAATCTACACTGTTGCTTGGTACAGCAATAGGCAAAACAATTGCTGTTTGAAAGCATTTTTAGAAGCAGGTAGGTAGCCCAATGGATATGGTGCCAGACGTTCAATCAGGAAAATCTGAGTTCAAAGTTTACCTCAGATACTTACTAGCTGTATGACTGATCCTGGGTAAGTCACTGAAATGTTGTTTACATCAGTTTCCTCATGTGTAAAATGGGGATAAGTATAGCCCCTTATCTTATAGGGTTTTTGCAAGTATCAAATAAGAACACATATGTAACCATTTATAAAAATCACAATGATATAAACACGTCCAGCTATGATGCAGATAAGAGACAGTTAGGTGATGCAGTGGATAGAGTGCCAACCTAGGAGTCAAGAAGACCAGAGTTCAAATCTAGTCTCAGATGCTTACTAGATGTGTGACCCTGGGCAAGTCACTTAATCCTGTTTGCCTCAGTTTCCTCATCTGTAAAATGAGCAAAGAAAGAAATGAAAACAACTCCAGTATCTTTGCCAAGAAAACCGCAAATGTGTGGTTACAAAGAGTAAGACATAATTTAAATGAACAACAATATGATGATGATGAACAGGAGGAGGCAGAGAAGGAGGTGGATCAGCACCACCACCACTCTGTTAGCAGCTACCACATCACAAGATTTCTGATGTTTCTCTCTGACTTGAGTGTCAGAAAGACTAGAATAGAACAGGTCTGGAAACCTAGAAGGCACAAGATAGACTCTAGAGCCCAAAGCATTTCATTATCAAGATTTCAGGCTCTAGCACTTGCTAGCCATGGAAGTATAGAGAAGCTACTTAACCGCTCTCAGCTTCAGTTTACTCATCTGTAAAGTGAGGCAATTAACAAGGGTACCTCTTTAACCTCACATGGTTATAAGCGTGAAAGTGCCAAACAAAAGTGTGCTAAGCTCTTATATAAGGATTAGTATCTAACAAGTTGCTCAGACATTCTTAAAGGCTTTCTTTCTCCTGTATCAAGATATCTGGAGCTAGGGGCAGGAAGAGTGAAAAGGACCATGGAATAAGCATATTTAATGTGAACTTGATTATAATTAGATGTCAAGGACTGGTCCGTCTTAAGAACTGTATTGGCAGAACCCATATCACCAAATAGCTTTCCCATACTTATAATTATTCACAATTCTTATAATTGTAATTTTGTCTGCCACCCAATTCTCAGTACAGAATTTTCTGCTGAGTATTCTAAGGGGTATAGCCCTCTGTTCCTCTAAATTGGCATGTCCATTACTATACTTCACTGAGGACTATTTTTCTCTGGACAGTTTTCTTTACCTCTGAGCTTAATTTCCCTTCAGATGTCTATAGAGCCTTTGGCCATACCTTTTGTATAAAGATCAGCTTAGACTCATCACTGTTTAAAACCTGTGGCTGTGTGCTTTGTGGTCCATCAAAACTTTCTGGTCTTTTATTTTTCCCCCTCAAAAGCCTTTCAGAAAACTACCAATCACTGAAGAAAATTATCCCACTTCAGTCAAAGTTCTTTTAACCATGGGAAACCAAATGGAGAACAACCACTCAAATGAGTCACTCATTGCTAATGCTGGATGGTATTCTGGGGCTTATCTAGCTGTACCTACTAATTTTACAGAACAGGAAATTGAAAATCAGAGCAGGAAAATGACTTTCCTATAGTCCCATAAGTAGTTAATGACACAGTTAGGTTTAGAATCGAATACTCCTGACTCCTAGCCCAGTACTCTTACTACAGGTGATAGAATTGGAAAGATCTGGATTAAAATTCCTCTCACTATCACTTATCTGAGCCTTCAATTTCCTCATCTGCAAAATGGGTATTATGGTACTTGTAGACCCTACCTTACAAGGTTGATGTGGAGCTCATAGGAGGCACTACCAAGTCAAGTCAACAGGCATTTATTAAATGTTTGCTATATGTTAGACTATAGTTAAACGTCGGGGATACAAAGAAAGACAGATACATGACCCCTTTTCACAAGTACCTCACATTCTAATTAGGAAGCAAGATGCAAACAGCTATATAGAGACGAGTTAGATAGACCCAGAACATAAATGAGAAGTCAACTAAGAGGGTAAGCACTAGTGGTGATCATGGGGTGGGAAAGGATTGAGAAAAGCTTACTGTAGAAGATGGGATTTATTTTAAGTCTTAGAGTAAGCTCAGATATGAAGAGAGAGAGATTTGCAAATGCTAAAGGGTTATATAAATAGAGTTACTATTATCACTCTGCAACACAATACTCCATGACACTGTTATTTAAGTTTTCATCAAGGGTAGCATAAAGAATGGATAATCTCTACCCCCTACCACTAATTTCTAACCCTCCTTACCCCTTGTAGCAGCAAGCACCCCAACATCCCCAGGGTAGCTGCCAATATAGGTTCTTAGATCTGCTTTTGTAAAGGAAAGCAACTCAAAATCAGTTAACAAGCTTACTGTAATCAAACATGTATTACCTAGTTCAGGGGGAAAAGGTCAGCACCCTGACCTTCAGATTATACAGACAGAACTTACAGCTCAAACAGACAGGCTTCCAAACTGTCCCAACATTACATACATCAATACCAAATCACAGTTACCAGAGAGGGAAGCATCAACATCTGGGTTTTCAAAGCCGGGGGGGCTCACTTTGAGAAGTGTTGTGTGATTTGACCAGATGAGACTCTGGGAAGGCGTTGTTGAGAGCCCCCCGGCTTTGAAAACCCAGATGTTGATGCTTCCCTCTCTGGTAACTGTGATTTGGTATTGATGTAATGGTTGGACAGTTTGGAAGCCTGTCTGTTTGATCTGTAAGTTCTGTAACTCTGAAATTTGGGCTGCTGACCTTTTTCCCCTGAACTAGGTAATGTATGTTTGTTTGATTAAAGTGAGCTTGTTACCCCATTTTGAGTTGCTTTCCTTTTGAAAAGCAGATCAAAGAACCTGTGTTGGCAATCACCCTGGGGATATTGGGGTGCTTGCTGCTATACCCCTATATGCAGATTTCTCCTAACTTTAAGCTAGAGAAGGAAGTGCTGCTCTTTTTCCTCTCCCTTTTTTCCCATAACTACTTGAAGCACACCTCCCACCCCAACCCACTTCAATTTCCTTGTCTTGACTTAAAGAATAATGAATTGAGGTAGCCAAGAGCCTGTAGGAGAGGGGAGTGGTGTGTGTGTGTGTGTGTGTGTGTGTGTGTGTGTGTGTGTGTGTGTATGGGGACAGGATAATAATCCAGCACAGCTTCATGTGTCAAATGTTATAACAATAATAATCATTTCAGGGTCATATTATCAGGACAGGCATCCTGGAAAAAATGAAACAGCAATAAAGTGTTTCTCTTTCAAGGAAACGTTGCTCAGATTTTCCAGTTACATTGTGCTTTTTAAAGCATGCATAGGGACACACAATATCTTTTTTGGAGCGTACCTTCTCATGTGCCTAGAATAATTTGAGGGTCCAGCAGGAAGTAGATCTTTATTCCAAGGATCCTGAAACCTACTCTGCAGCTACCTTTGCTGGTGCAACTATATGTAGTGTGGGCCCTCTGCAACTGGGAGGAGGTGGGGGCATTTTAAATCCTTTGTGTGTTACTATCCTAGACCCAAGGTGTGCCATGGAAACTAGTTTGTTTCCTGACAATAAACAAAAGAAATTTTTCAGCTGCACATGCAACATTTATTGAGTTCTTTAAATCCTAATTAACTTATGACATTCTCATTAGTCTTTAACTATATTTATTTCTATATAGACATCTACCTCTATATGTATGAATAATTTATATAGAGAGGCAGCTGGATGGCTTAGTGGATAGAGCACTAGGTTTGCATCCAGGAAGACCTGAGTTCAAATCCAGGCTCAGACACTTAATAGCTTGTTATCCTAGGCAAGTTGCTTAACCTGTTTGCCTTAATTCACTGGAGAAGGAAATGGCAAACCACTCTAGTATCCTTGCCAAGAAAACCTCATGGACATTGTGATCTATGGCATCAAGATGATTCAGAACTGAACACTTGAACAGCAACAATTTATTTGTATTATAATAACTGTACATAATATAGCACTTTAACATTGGTAAAGTGCCTTAAATATATGATATTGCCCTCAAGTATTATTATTATCATCTCAATTTTAAAATAAGGAACCTGAGGAGTGAAAAGGGTAGATCACTTCTCCAGGATCACACAGCTAATAAGTGTCTGAGGCAGGATTTGATCTCAAGTCAAGTCCAAAAACATTTATTAAGTACTTACTACCTGTCATATAATCGGCTAAGCACTGGGAATACAAAGAAAGGTTAAAACAAAACAAACCAACAACAGCAACAACAACAACAAAACCCAATAAATCTATGTGCTTAAGGAACTGACAGTCTAACTGGCAGACAACATGCAAAAAAAAATCCTCTGTATAAACAAGATCTATACAAGAAAAACTAGGGACAATCTCTGAGGGAAATAAGGAAGATTGGCAAAAGCTACTTGCAGAAGGTGAGACTTCAGGTGAGCCTAGAAGGGAACCATGGAAGCCAGGAGATAGACATGAGGAGTGAGAGAATTCCAGACATGGGTACCAGCTGTGAAAATTGTCAGAGTTGGGACACAGCTTGTCATGGGTGTAGAACAAGAAGGAGGCTAGTGTGGAAAGAGTGGAAAGGTAGGAAAGGGCCAGGTTGTGAGAGACTTTAAAGCCAGAGGATTTTCTATTTGATCCTACAGTTATCAGGAAGCCACTAGAGTATGTGGAATAGGGAGGTGACATGGTCAGATATAAAAGGTCAATTTGAAGGCTAGTGGAGCATGTATTGGAATGGGGAGAGATTTGAGGCAGGGAGAACAACCAGAAATCTACTGCAGTAGCTAGATAAGGAGGGACAACATAGTAGCCATGTCAAAGAAGAAAAGGGAGTATCTACAAAAAATGTAACAAAGGTAGAAATTACAGGACCAGGCAACATATTATATATGCAGGGGTGAGAGAGTGAGAAGCTGAGAATGACCCCACATTGTAAACCTGAGTAATTGGGAAGTTGGTGGTACCCAAGACAGTAATAAGGAAGTTAGGAAGAAGGGAGGATTTGGGGGAAAAGATAATGAGATCAGTTTTAGACCTGTTACATTTAATATGTTTATCAGTCATCCAAATAAACAGATGTAAGACTGGAAGTCAGGAACCTGGGCTAGACAAATAGACCTGAGGAATATCTGCAGAAAGATCTTAATTTGAACTCGAGTTTTTCTAATTCCAAGACTAGCACTCTATCTATGGGACTGCCTTGGCTGCCTCAACATTCCAAGAAGAAAGGTGTTTAGATGAATTACTCCAGATTCATCCCTTTCACCCCAGTCATCTAGCCACCATTAGAGTTGAGGTTATCATTTCCCCTCGTACAGACTGTTTCATCAACTCCCTAATTGAATCCCCAGTTTTCAGTCTCTCCCTTCTTCAATTCATCCTTCACATAGCTATCAAAATAATTTTCCTAAAGCATAAGCCTGATTAAGTATTCTTATACTCAAGAACTTTCAATGGCTTCCTATTGCTTCCAGTATATTCTATCTCCTTAGTTTAGCATATGAATCATTTCACAGTCTATCACAAACCTACTAATCACAACTGATATCCAAATGAACATATCTCTATATCTGTGACAGTGAAATGGTGCCAGACTCATCTTCCTGAGTTCAAATCTGGCCTTAGATACTTACCAGTTGTGTGACCCTGGGCAAGTCACCTAACTCTGTTTATTTCAATTTCCTCAGTTGTAAAAGGAACTGGGGAAGGAAATGGCAAACCACTCCAGTATTTTCACCAAGAAAATCCCAAATGGTGTCATGAAGAGTCTGACAGGACTGAAAAAACACCTCCCACCACCACAAAAAACTTTATATCCATCTCTACAGTCAAATACACCCAGAGTCCTCTCACAGATACATCTAGTAGGTAGGGACTACATTGGAATTAAGCCAAAAAGAAAAATAAAACATGCCATATTTAATTTATTATTATTTTTACTAATCAAATAATCATTATTAATTATATTAATCTATATAAATAAGTAATTATAATCAATTAAAAATAATAAAATAAATTAAACTTATTATTTAAAATATTAATTTCTTAATTGTCACCTGGAATTTATAGTAAAGTTTATAATGTCACAGGGTCATAGAATTAAAAGCTCAGAGACTTTCAAGGTAAGACATATAGTCACAGAATCTGAGAGTTTAACAATTGGATGAGATCTTAAAGCCATATGATTCTTCCTCTATATCTGAATGAAAATCCTTTTTAATATATCCCTGAGAAGTGACCATTTATTTTATACTTGATGATCTCCACTGGTGGGGGTGGGGAGGGGCAAAACTTAACACCTCTTATGGCAGTTTATTCTACTTTTGTATATCTCTAATTGTGTGGAAGTTTTTCTCATACTGGTCTAAATCTGTGTCTGTGAAATTTCCACTAACTGCTCCTAATTCTCCCCTCTAGGTTCAAGCAGATCAAGGTTAATTCCTCTTAGAGAAGATAGCCTTTCAAATTCTTGAAAACAGAAGATATGGCTCCCCTAAGTCTTTTCTTTTTCCCCCAAGATAAACTCCCTGATTGCTTCAACTAAAACTAATATGGAATGTTCTGTCTCCTCACCATCCTGTCTATGCTATTTTGGATGCATTCCCACCTTGCCTGTAGTTATGGACAGAGATTTGACCTTAGAGGAAGAAAGATTTGAATTTAAATCCTATTTTTGACACTATATGACCCTGGACAAGTCACTTAACTTCTCAATGATCTAACAACTCTCTAAGGCTATAAGTTTCAGAGAAGGTACCAACACTGTTAAAAGGAATTTCATTAGTCAAGAGTTCCTTAAACCAATAAATTATAATTCCAGCCAAGGTTTATGTTATCTGAAAATGTGAATCAAACATGGAGTGATAGCACACTATTTGGATCTTAGTTTTCTTGTATATGGATAAAAAATGGAGTGCAGTACAGAATGTTTTGAACCACATACCTCAAAAATATTAATGGATCTATGTTAACTTGTAGAAAAGTTAATAGTAGAATGGTACAAGACTATGTCCTTAATCTTTTTTCTCTCTGAAACTTTCACACTTTGGAGCCTTGTTCTCCTAATTGGTGACTGCCTAAAGTGGCCTACTTGATCAAGTCAGGCTGACCATAGTAATGTTTCACTTTTCTCCCTGGGCATCTGCTAGTCAACTTTCTTGCCAATGCACACATGCCCACCACACTGCCTCCTCTTCTCCTACTTTTCAGTCTTGGACCCATCAGATCAATACTGCCATTGTTACTGACGTCAATCCACTTCTCTATGGCTACTCTTGCCATCTCTATTTCTTTTCAAACCAAAATATAATTCTTTGGATATCGTTGCATTACATATGTTATCTCCCTCCATTATAAGGGTTTTTGGTGTCATAGACCTACCTTCCACCCCCGCCCTTTTTTTTTTTCTATTTTTATACTCACCCCACCCCCCAAGTCAGAACAGTGCTTGGCACAAAGGAGCACTTTTGATTCATTCATTTATTGATTGGATAATCATTCTGTCCTTTTCAGTTACTTGCATGATGACACACAGGGTTTATTTTTAAAGTCTATGAATGATAAAAAGCTGGAAGGATTAGCTAGTATGCAGGATGAAGAAATTGAACCTCAAAAAGATCTTGAAAAGGTAGAAAAATGGAATAAAATTAGGACATTGACATTTAATAATTATAAATGTAAAGGCCTAAAATTACCTTCAAGAAAGTTATTATATAAGTATAGGACAAGAGAGGCATACCTAGATGACAGCTCACGTCAAACAGACCTAGGAGTCTTGGTTGGCTGCAAGATCAACATAAGGCAACAGTGTGATCTGGCTGACAAAGAAAGTAAATGCAAGCTGAGGCTATGTTAACAAGAGTATAATGTCCGGAAAATTACTGCCCCATTGTACTGTGGTCAGTCGTCTGGATAGATCATATGCAGACTATGTTGTTCAATTATGGATATCATGTTTTAGATTGGACATTGACAAACTGGGAAACCTCCAGGGGAGGGTGACTAGCCTATTGAGAGGCATTAGAATGAGTTTGTGTGGCCAAAGGAGTAATGGGTAAAACTATGAAAAGGCAGATTTTGGCTCAATATCAAGATTAAAATATATCCAAGCAATTAGCAAAGCTCAAAAGTGGAAAAGGCTTTCTCAGTAGTCAGTGGGTGGTTAAATAAGAGAAGACTTTTAGCACAATCTTGATGATCATTTGTTAGGTATATAGCCTGAGTTGGAGTTGTCCAGTAGGTAGTTAGTGATTAGAGCTCATGAGAGAGATGAGTGCTGAGCATGTAAATCTGGGAGTCATCTGCAGAGGAGACTGTAATTGGACCCATGGGAGCTGAGGAGTATTCCTATTCATCTTTGCATTGAAATTGAATAACTAACAGGTCCATTTCAGAACTGAATTTTTATTATTCCTTGAAGTAAATAGTACACTATCATCAAAGAGTTTATAATCTAAACCAATATAAACTTGCTCATTTGGTAATACAAGTTTTTTTTTTCTTTAATGTTTCTAGTATTTATGTATTTTTATTTCCATTGGATGGCAAGGTCCTTCAGGGACAAGGCTTTTGGGGAATCAGGGATTGAATATTACAGGGGCAAGGGGATATCTCCTTAATTAGAAAGCAGAATGATATAGTGGAAAGATCAGTGGATTTGGGGTAAGAAGACTAAGGCTCATGTCATTGCTCACATCCTATTTCTTAACTTAGTGACTTGTGGCACTTCATTTCACATTAATAAGTCTCTGTTTCCTCACCAATAAAAGAGGGTAGTTAGACTGGGTGAGCTCTGAAAGAGGCCCTATGGCTCTATGATTTTACTCAGCATCCTGATTAGCTATCACTGCCAATGTCATAAGTATCACCTGTTATCATTGCCTTCTAGGTCTCAAATACCCTCAACATAATACCTCATTTTTTTCCTCCTTACCTTCTACCCTTGAAAATGCAGCCCTTCTCCTTGGCAAGGTCAATTCTATTATTTGTCATTTTGGTTCCATGCCATTCTCTCTCTTGTAAGAATATGCCCCCTTTTCTCACTATAATCTTCAACCTTTCTTAATGCACTGGCTTCCCTACTGTCAAAGAATGCTCCAAGATGCCACTTATAAATATTCACTTGATTTTGTAATCTGTTCAAGCTATCATCCTACATATCTCATTTTCACACTTAAAATCCTAGAAAAAGTGAGCTACGCTCTGTCTCCTTACTTTGCAGTCACTTTTCAACTTCTTCACACTTTTTCTTGACAGTAGCTTATAAGCCACTCCATTATTAAATTGAAACTGCTTTTTTCCAAGGTAATTGACAATCTTCTAGATGCTCAATCAAATAACTTTTTGTCAGTACTCATTCTTCTTGACCTGTCCACAGTTTTTGACATCCATTGACTACTTCTTCCTACTCATGTTCTCCTTTCCCTGAATTTTTGTTACACTGCACTCTCCTAGTTCCCCTTTGACCAGTCCTTCTTAAGTTCTCTTTAAGACTGTCATCCATACACTGTCCTGTGAGAATATAATCCAGTACTCTATCTTAGAAAATCTCTCAGTCTCCATCTGTCTGGCTGTCTCTCTCTATCTCTCTGTCTCTCTCCTAATCAATTTCTATGAATTCAATTATGATCTCCTAGGCAGATCACTCCTCTTCTAAAGATCCAGCCCTTATCTATCTCCTGAATTCCACTCACCAGCTACTTACTGGATATCTCAAATTTAACAGATTCAACTTAGAATTTACCTTCCTTCCTAAATCCTTCTATTCTTCAAGATCCCTTATTTCTGTAGAAGGCAACGCCATCCTTTCAGTCACTCAGATTTCTGATGCTGGAGTCATTCTCTATTCTTTGTTTTCCATCACCCAGCCCCAAACCCCATATCCAACAGACTGCCAAGTCTTTTCCATTCCACCTGCATATCATATCATTTCTTATATTTCTCCTATTTTACCTACTCATATAACCATCAATCTAGTTAATTCCTTTATCATCTATTGCTGAACTATGACCTTAATGTCCTAATTAGTCTCTGGACCTCTCTCTATACTTCTTCAGTCTGTCAAATTAATATACCCCAAACACAAGACTGATTATGTTAATACCCTGCTCATAAAGCTTCAGTGGCTTCCTATTACTTATAGAATAAAACATAAAATCCTCTGGCTTGTACAGTTCTTGACAATTATGCTCCAGGTTAACTTTCCATGCTTATTGTGTATTACTCTCCTTCATAAATATTACACTTTAGCCTAACTGCCTTATTTACTGTTTTCTAATAAAAATAGTACATCTCCTACTTCTGGGTCTTTTCACAGAATCTCATTCATGGCTGGAATGTTCATACTCTTAAACTCTTCTTCTTGAAATCCCTAGTTGACTTCAAAACATACTTTGGGTGCTCTGTCTTCTTATGGGAGACCTTTCCTGATCTTAGTCTAGGTGTCAAAGCTTCTCCCAACATCCCCTTTATATATTCATTCAATTTTTATTTTGTATAGAATTGCTTATGTATGTTATATTTTCCTCTTAGAAACCTTGAAAGCACCACGGATAGAGCTCTGGGCTTGGAGTCAGGAAGACATGAATTCAAATCTGGCCACAGACACTTAACTAGTTGTGTGATACCGGGCAAGTCACATAACCTCTGTCAGCCTCGTTTTCTTCACCTGTAAAATGGGGGTTATAATAGCTCCTACCCCCCAGGATAACTGAGAATAAAATTAAATAATTTTTATAAAATTTTTAGTATAGTGCCCAGCACATAGTAGGCACTATATAAATGTTAGGAATTTTAATTACTATTTTCCATTTTATTTGCAGGAGTGTTCAAGTGCTATGAACTTTAGGATTACTTTTAAGAATTATATTTCCTTTTTTTTTTTTTTTTTTGCCTTTTGGAGGCAATTGGGGTTAAGTAACTTGCCCAAGGTTACGCGGCTAGGTTTTTTTTTTTCTTTTGTGTGTGTTAAGTGTCTGAGGCCGCATTCGAACTCAGGTCCTTCTGACTCCAAGGGCCGGCGCTCTACTCACTGTGCCACCTAGCCGCCCCAAGAATTATATTTTCAGTCTCTCTATCACTTTTGATCAATTTTCTTCATTTGTATTGAGCTTGAAATTCCCCTGAAAGCTCACACAATGGCAAATTTTCATTAAATATCTTTTTAGAAGAGCTTTCTGCTTATTCAGCATATTCAATGACTGTAGGGTTTTAGAGATGTAGCATGGTAAAGTAGGACCAATGCTAGATTTGTCATCAGAGAACCTGGAGTTTGAACCCCAGCTTTACCACCTACAACCTCCTTGGGTGACCTTGGGCATACCATTTAATCTTTCTGAGCCTCAGTGCCCTCACCCATAAAATGAGTAGGTTGGCCTGCATAACCCAGAGGTCACATCCAGTTGTAAATTCATAATCCAATATTGTCCATGGGTTAAAGATCCTGTGTTATTTGCTAAAAAGGAACAACACGGCAGCTATACTCTCTTGGAATAGTGGCCCTAATATCCCAGTACCTAGGAATGGAGTAGATACTTGGTAAATGTTTAAAATAAATGAAAAAAAAGGAGTAGGTAGATGTATGAATACTATGGCAACATTAACACTGAGCATTCCTATCATTTTTTTAAAAACATAGCTTCCTATGATTTTCAAACTAAAACTATTTAGCCAAGCTTCAGAAGTATATTCATTAGTGGTCACATTGTGGTAACATTTCATTTTCTTCTCTACTTCATCTTCCAAATCAAAATTTGTGTCATTTTATCATTTTAGACATTCCTTTGTAGCAACCATAAAAAAATAGTGTCACATAGACATGATTCCTGGAATGATAGTAGGTACGCAGGTATGTTGTTTGGTCTTTTTCAGCTGTGTCCAGCTCTTTGTGATTTTGAAGTTTTCTTTTATTATTATTATTATTATTGTTATTTGCTTTTTGGAGGGCAATTGGGGTTAAGTAACTTGCCCAAGGTCACATGGCTAGGTTTTTGTTTGTGTGTGCGTTAAGTGTCTGAAGCTGGATCCGAACTCAGGTCTTTCTGACTCCAGGGCCGACGTTCTACTCACTACACCACCTAGCCGCCCCTTGAAGTTTTCTTGGAAAAGATACTGGAGTGGTTTGCCAGTTCCTTCTCTGACTCATTTTACAGATGAGGAAACTGAGAAAAACAGGGGTAAGTGACTTGTCCAGGGTCAGACAGCTAGTAAGTGTCTGAGGCCAGATTTGAACTCAGGAAGATGAGTCTTCCCGACTCCAGCTCTACCTTTTATCCACAGAGCCACCTAGCTGCCCTCTGTATGTATGTAGTCAGCCAATTATCAAGTCAATAAACATTTGTTAAGTGCCTACTAGGTACCAGACAGCATGTTAAGCAATGTGGTTACAAAGAAAGCCAAAAGATAGTTCTTGCCTTCAAGGAGTTGTCAATATAATAGGGGAGACAAGATGTAAACAATTATGTGTGAACAAGTTGTATGCAGGATGAGTGAGAAAGAATCATCTGAAGGAACTAGAATTAAGAGGAACTGAGAAAGGCTCCCTGGAGAAGGTGGGATTTTAGTTGGGACTTGAAAGAAGCCAGGCAAGGCTGGTGGCACAGATGAGGAGAAAGAGAGAGAGAGATTCCAGGCAAATGGGACAGGGACTGGGGGTGGAGTAGAGGTTGGGGGAGGGGACCAGTTAGGGAAAATGCCCAGGGTACAGAGCTGTCTGCATATTCCCTCACCCTCCCAGCAATAAATGGATCTTGAATACTTTATCTGTCTTTAGCCCTGTCGGTTTTGTATAAGGTTCACGTGTATCAAACACCTAAAACCAATTCAAGTTTCATCTTCCTCATAATTTATAGAACAGTATATCGAAGCTGTGAGAGTGATCTGCTATATTCTGTCCTTTCGAGTCTGTTTGTAAGTGACATCTTTTCTGCACTGTCTCTTCTCTTGCTCCCATTTCACTTTCAGCAGTTAGACACCTGGCATGGGTATGAATGCTCAGTAGTTATAGTATTAAGCTCCATATGGTGCATATTTTCACCTGACATGGTGTAAGCGATTGTTTCCAAACTTCTTATCAACTTGTGATGTGCTATTTACAATCATAGGGTTTGGAGCTGGAAGGGCCTTACAAATCATATATTACATACCAGCTCATTTTACAGATGAAATAGCCAAGACCCAGAAAGGGTGAGGGACTTGCCCAAGGTCATACACGAAATCAATGGTGCTTTTCTGCACACTCCCTTGTAACAGCAGGGGCATCTACCAGACAATAGAAAACCTCTGACACCTCTACTAATGAGTTAGCAGATGTCAACCAGACATGCTTCAGAGATGCTGGCAAAATGAAGCCAGGTCTTGATGTCATTTCATCATTCCCTTCAGGGCACTTCTGGGTCAGCAAATTAAGGGGCAGATTCGTTGTGGGACCAGTTAGGAGCCTAACATAAATTCAAGTGTGAGTTAATGAAGGTGCAAACTAGAATGGCAGCAGAAGGGGATGAGAAGAAGAAACAGATTGGTTTTTGTAGTTAGCTACATAGCTGCCAATTTTATTGTTTTTAAATCTTGAAATCCAGAAGTCTTCTGCCTGGCCTTTGTATATATCTTATCCCCATATCTTTTTTTTTTGTCAGACAATGTTATTAGGCTCATCAGGAAGTCCTATTGATTCTCTGACCTTATTATCCTTTACTTTTATCCCCTTCTTTCCATTCCCAGAGCTACCGTCCTCCTTCCTGAACTTGTAATTGTCTTTTAACTGGTCTGCCTTCCTTGGCTTTTTCCTGCTTCTAATTTATCCTTTACCCTGTCGACTCATGTACCATTCTAGATACATCATGTAGGGGAAGCATCTTGAGAAGCCTGTGTTCTTGAGTCTGTGCAATAAAATACAAGCTCTGGAAGGGTCTAATTTCTAGAAATGCTCTATGTATCTATCCTCTAAGGACCAACCCTACTATTAATCAATTGATCAATAAACATTTGTTAAATGTCTATTACATACTAGGGACTGTGCTAAGTGCTGGGGATGCAGAGACAAAAAAAAAATCCCTACCCTCAATGAGTTTACCATCTAATGAAGGAGACAAAATGCAAACAAATTTATACAAAGCAAGCTATATATAGGACAAACAGGAAATAATTAACAGGGAAAGTACTGGAATTAAGAAGGGTTAGGGAAGGTTTCCTGTAGAAGATAAGATTTTAGTTGAGATTTATAGGAAGCCAGGGAGGTCAGTGGTTGGAGTAGAAGAGAGGTTTATCCCCAAGAGTTTAAGTCCTCAAATTCACTTAAGCCTATCAATGGACCAAGGGACAGGGAAGATCTTCAGATTCCCATTACCATTACACTGACCTCTTCACAGAATACTGTATTTTAAATATTTGACAGAAATGCTCAATTTAAGTAAGAGTTTAGTGGAAATAATAATAATATATATATTTTTCCTATCCAAGTTTATAGACTGCCTAAACTCGATCTAAAACTATTTCATACACCCCAGGTAAAGAACCTTTGTGCTTTCCTCTTTAAGGGCACTTTTCATCTCTTTTGTATTTTGTAGATACCTATTTATTTGCCTCAGTTTCCTTATCTGCAAAATGAGCTGGAGAAGGAAATGACAAACCACTTCAGTATCTCTCCCAAGAAAACCCCAAATGGGGTCAGGAAGAATCAGACATGACCGGAAAATATCTGAAGTACAAAGTTTTGTTTATATGTTGTCTCTTCCTTTAGAATATGAGCTCCATGAGGCCAGGGAATATTTTTACTTTCCTTTTTGTAACCCCCAGCACTTAGCAGAGAATCTTCCATATATTAAATGCATAACATATGTTTGTTGATTCATTGCTTGTTTGATTAATTAACTCCTGTCATGTGTGAAATGCTGTGTAAGGTTATAAAGATACAAGGACACAAATAAAGTGAAAAGGGGAGGTTTAGACCCAATCTGTGCCACTGTAAAGCCTCTACAAGAACCAAATCTTAACCTTCAAGACCCAGTTCAAACCTTCTCCATGAAGCCTATTCTGACTCTTCCAGCTAACAGTGACCTCCCTGTCTTTGGAAGGACAGCACTCACTGTACCACATCATGGAGCCCTTCATCTTGACTATATTGTGTCACCCACTCTCATTTCCCACATGCCAGCTTTGTCTCCATAACTCCATAATTCCACAGCTAACTTGCTGGGGGGTAGGAACCATGCTTTATATTTCTTTTGTAGACTCACAGCCCCTAGCACAGAGTTGAGCCCAAAGGAGGTGTTTGTTTGATGAATGCTTTTTGAATGACTGATTTTATCACCTCCACCACTCCTGCTCTGTGTTTAAAAGAAAGATTTGCCACTAACTACAGATTGAATCTGTCCTACCAGTCACAGTGGAATAAACTGTTTACCTTTGGAAAGATAATGAACTCCTTCAATCTAAAACAGCATCATGCAGTGCCCAGGAACAATGATTTGCCTAATAGGAGCCTAGAGGAATTAATTCACCTCCCAGAGCTGAACCATTTACTGCCTAATCTCTGGCAGAATCAGCCAGGCCTGAGGGAGAAAGAGATCCTCCTAAGCCACTTCAATTTCCCCTTTGATTTTTTTCTTCCCCTTTACAAAGGGATGAAACCCTTATGAAACATAAATCCTCCTTTTCACCAAAGAACTTATATTTGACTAAGGATTTAAGAACTACAATATAAAATATTTAATGCTCGGCATCAGCCCTAAAGTCTTACCACATTGGAGAGTCAAGTAAATAAACACGATTGGATTATAATAGAAGGGTAATATTTCTTTTAGGAGATACTCAACTAGAGTATAAAATCTCCTTGGCCTATTACTTGTTCTTTCCACATTAAAGAGAGAGAGAGAGAGAGAGAGAGAGAGAGAGAGAGAGAGAGAGAGAGAAAGAGAGAGAGAGAAAGAGAGAGAGAGAAAGAAAGAGAGGGAGGTAGCATTTATTTTCTTCTAGTTTTCAGTGAAAATGAATTTTGATTTTATGATTCTGACTCTAAAAATGGATTTTCCCATTTTCTTTCTTTTGGTGCCCTAAAGTTTCTTTCAGGCAGCTGAGTCCAAGGGTAAACAGAACTGACAGCAACAACAAAAAGATGTTGAAATATCAGAGAACTTTCGTGATAAAAGCATTGTCCTTTAGGCAACTTCATATATCTCACTGAGGCATAAATATTATTTGCCACCTTCCAGCACTTCAGATACTTTGTGCATATGCTTCAAAAGAACCAAGTGTAGATAAAGTCCCCTCGTATCTCCCCTGCCACTTTAAATTGTGTACTGACTTGCACTGCATTCACTTTGACCTTTAGCAAGCAATATAACAATGCTTCCTTGACTATCATTGTCCCTGATGTACACTCCTGGAAGGTGGTTTTCCAGGTGGCTGCCATAACAGTCTGAATTATTATTATTTATTTGGGGCAGAAAAATGAGAGAAGAGCATGATTTTTACAGGACACTGGCAGGGGTGGAGTTAAGTGACCTTCCAGTTTTAGAACTGTGATGTCAATAGATCAACGCTATGATGTCACAGAGTAAATATCCAATAGCAAGGCAAGCCAAAACCTGGTCATCCTAATACCACCATTTGAAATGATTTATTGTGACTGAAGAACTTTGGGACCCAGAGACTATAATTTGTTATTTGCTTGCTTGCTTCCTTTGCAAATCACCATCACCAATCTAGCATTCTTGAGGATTGGCAGTAATTGGGAGTTTGGAGCTAGAACAAATAAGATCTTTTAGGTAGAGAATATAGTAACAACCATAACTATACCAGCTCCCAGTTGTGAGTCCTTATGGTATAGTGGCAAGAATTTTGGCTCTGGAATTAGAGGATGTGGGTTTAGATCCAGCCTTTGCAGTCACCTGGGTGATCCTAAGTTATTTTACTTCCCTGGGTCTTAGTATCCTTATTTGTTAAAGGAGAGAGTTGGGCCTATATATGGTCCCTGATGTCCCCTCTAGCTCTCGACCTATGAATATGTTCTGCATCACTTTTCAAAAAAAATTTCTTAAAGGAACATTGTGAGGTATGTAGATAAAGCTAGTGTCATCTCTACAGAGGAGGAAACTGAGGCTTAGATAGGCTAAGTGGTTTGTCTTCATATGGCTTCTGTTGTTCTTGTTGTTGGGTCATTTCAGTTGTGTATTACTCTTTATGAAAACATTTGGGTTTTCTTAGCAAAGACACTGGCATCAATCACCATTTTTTTCTCCAGCTCATTTTATAGGTGAAGAAATTGAGGCAAAGGGGGTTAAATGACTTGCCCAGGGTCACATGGCTAGTAAGTGTCCAAGGCTGGAAATGAACTCAAGAAGATGAGTCTTCCTGATCCCAAGCCCAGTGCTTTATCCACTGTACCAACTACCTGCCCTCATATAGCTAAGGTTATTTTAACCTAAGGCTTCTTGATATTGACATTGGCATCTTTTTCATTGTATACCACTAACTCTATAGCAACTCCTGTATGCCAATTGATGAAGACCAGGCTGGACCTGACCAAGTGACAACCAAGACAGTCTGGAGAATATCTTGGGATCCTTCCCTTGAAAAACCCACACAGTTTATAGCTGGAAGGAACTTTTGAGTGCCATTTAATTACTTCTTATTTTTTTTATTTTATTTTTTTTAAAGCAATTGGGGTTAAGTAACTTGCTCAGGGTTATACGGCTAGTTATTTATTCATGTGTGGGTGCTCATTTTCTGAGGCCGGAACTGATCCTGGGTCCTCCCAACTCCAGGACCTGCGTTCTTACTCACTGCTCCACCTAGCTGCCCCTAATTACTTCTTATTTTAAGGAAAGAAAAGGAATTTCACAGTTTGTGGAAGAGACTTGATTCAGTCCAACATAGATAAACTAAGTGCCTCCTCTGTACCAGGCCATATGCTAGGCCCTGGGAGTTCAAAACCAAAAGTCAAATAATCATAATGTCATGCAGCTGATAGAGAAGATATTCCAAAGAGTAAATATATGTACTTCTATAAGTGAATGCAAGATAATTTGAGTAAAGAGGGAATGCTAGGAACTAAGAATATTCAAGGAAGTATATTCAAGTATATTCAATACACAGAGGAAATGGTACCTGAGTTATGCTCTGAAGGAGGTTTAAGACTGTGAACAGAAAGATGTAAAGGAAGTACATTCCAGGCATATAGGACATAGCACAAATACAAGGAGGTATGAGATGGAAGGCCAAGTTTGGAGAGAAAATTAGTAAAACAGTTTAGTTGGAAAGTAGAAAGGAAATAAGGGGAAGTGAGTTTAGAAAGACGACATGGAACCAGATTGTAGATTTGAGCCCAGGTCTTCTGATTCAAAATAGAGTGTTCTTTCCCATTGCAACATGGTATCCTTTTATCTATCTATCTATCTATCTATCTATCTATCTATCTATCTCTCCATCTTTCTGTCCATCCATCTGTCAATCTTCTAAACAAAATGTGTGTGTGTGTGTGTTTTGGGGGAGGGGGTTGCAAACAACAGAGAGTGATATTGTCATATGGGCTACAAAATAAGGTGAGTAGCCTACAATGCTAGTAGTGCCTAGTACCTCTGCTCAGAAACTTAAAATGCTGGTTTTTCTTACACTTGATGATGACAACAAAAGTCAAAATGTAGCTGTTATTTTAATATTTAAATAAAATCACACTAATTATTTTTGTCCTCCCCCCCACTAGTGGAGGGGGTGAAAAGGAAAGGGAAAAAATGCTATTCACTTGGGAAAAGAGAAGTAATCAAAAGAAAAAAGGAAATAACATACTATTCAAAACTAAGCAAATCTACTTTCTACGACCCACCTTCTTGTATCTGAAACCAAAGCAGGCCAAGGAGTTCTAGATCCACTTGCAATCTTCATTTATGACCCACATTTTCTTATTAGTGACAGATGTAATAAGCTGAGGTAATGCTTCTATCTTTACCAGCATGCTCAGCTATGTTTCAGGGGCAGTTAAATTTGAATAACTAGGTGAATTAATTCAGGTTATCTTCACATGCAGTAATTGTGCTTTCTTCAATGATTTACTGGGTTATATTGGTACAGGGAAGGGAAGAGGCCTGGTGGCCTTATTCAGGTTTGAGTCCCAGATTTTTCCCTCTTGCTAGGTATGGGACCCTAAGCAAATACTTAACTTTTGAATTTACTTGGCATGTATCTTGTATTTATTTATTACTGTGGATGTTGCATTTCCACAACTCCAGAAGAACACCTTCACTCCTTCACTATTGAATTGATTTAACTTGCAGCCCCAATTTCCTGTATCTTAAATGTGAGGAGAATATCCATTCATTTACCCCTAGCTTCTCATCTCTACAACGATGGGGTTGGATTCAATGACCTTTGAGGTTCCTTTGAGTTATAACTCTATAATTCTATGAATAATATTTAATAAACATATTAAAGGAACTCAGAAAATCAGATTTTTCAACTTTCAGCCCTGGGCTCTTTAACAAAGGTCAAAAAAATCAGTGTGGCATGGTTGTTGAGTAAAGGGAGTAAGAAAAAAATGGCATCCTGTTGGGATAATCTTTCCCCATAGGTTGACACCACAGTGGGAGGGTTAGCAAAGTATCACTTTTACCCTGAAGCAATCACAAAAATATATTGGATACTGGTCAGAACACAATGTTCTGCTAAGTGGGAACACCAGGAGAGAAAACTGTGCCCACTCCTGGGATATTGTAAGGGCTTCCACAGTAAGCAACAAAGAAATGAGATGGTGTTTTGCACTGAAACAAATCTTTATGCTTTCAGCTTCCATGATTTCCTACAAACCTTCTCGAACTAAAGTAATGAGCAAAAACTCTACCAAACCAAATCTTGGCAACCTAGGGAATGAGTCTTTTTGAAATGACCACCAGCCAGTTCCCAAAGACAATGGTCAGTGAATCATTCTATCATACTACCCAGAGGTTGAGGACTAGCTTTTGCTGTTCTGTGATATAGCAGAAAGAACCTGGAATAGGAAACAGTAAACCTCAGTTCTAGTCTCTGTTTTACCACTTTAGGTTTCTGGGAAAGGCACTTATTCTCTGAGTCTCAGTCTCCTCATCAATAAAGTGAGTTTCCTCATGCTTTCAATATCTCCCTCAAAAATAGTCACAAGGAAAGTATTTAGGAAATATAAAAATCAATCAGTCTGTCTATCTATCTATGTATCTATCTATCTATGTATCTATCATTATATCTATCTATGCATCTATGTATCTATCTATCCATCTATCTATCTATCTATCCATCTATCTATCTACATATCTATGTATCTATCTATGTATCTATCTATCTATGTATCTATCATTATATCTATCTATGTATCTATGTATCTATCTATCTATCTTCAGAGTACCAATAAGGAGCACAGACTCATACAATTGAGCTAAAGGAAAACTTTTGTAATACAGCACAATGATTTAATTTTCAATTGCTTGTGATGGATGGTAAACAGCAGGTCACTGAACTATAGAATTACATAATTAGGGCTAAAAACTATCTTAGCTATTATCTAGTTCCTACCCTTGCCCTCACTTGATAGATGGGGAGACTGAACATACATATGCTGTCCTCCTAATAAAATGTAAGGTGCTCCTGAGACTAGGAATTGTTTCATTTTTTTCCTTTAGATTCACTGTGCCTGTAATTTTGGTCCTCTTCTGGTCTCTCTGGTCAATGAGACAGTCTGTCTATCTGAAGAACTTTGGAATTGATTACATGACATGGGAGACACTGGAAAAGGACCACCCATCATGGGGTACCTGCATCAAAGAAGGCACTGTGAGCTATGCGCAAAGCAAAGCTACCTGAAGTAGCTTAACAGAAATGCAAGATGTGCAGATTTAGAGAATCCACCCTAAACGTTCACATGGACCATTTGTCCCTGAGCTGTGGTAGAGCGTTCTGAGCTTGTATCCGTCTGATCAGCCACAGTCTGAGGCATTGTAACTTGACTCTTAAGATAGTGATGTTATTTTGGTCCTCTTTGAGAATGAAGGACAACAACCAACCAACCTGCCTAACCAAATAGTAGGCACTCAGCACACACAAATACAGGCACACATGCATTTACATAGACATTAATATGCCTATATATTAATTGTGTGTATATGCAATAAGAATTATATCTATAATTGATTAGTGTAGCAAATTTTCAGGTGAGAAAATACTTTCTACTAATTAGGTTGGTATCTCCTCTTCACGTTATCATCTTAGAGATCAGTAGTATTAAACTCAAATAGAAACAGGGGATACTAATCACTAAAGGGTCTCTATGGACTCATTTTAAATTGTAATATTATTAACATTGTTGATTTATTTTAAAATGTAACATTATATTTTGATTAATTTCATTAAATATTTCCCAATTGCATTTAAATTTGGCTCCTATAGCACTTGGGAGTGTGCAGCAGACAAGCCTGTTTGATACTTCTGCTCTAGAACATTGATAGATCAAATAATTTTCCTAGTCAGTATGAGTTAGTGGGCCTTGAATTCAGGTTTTCCTAACTTAACTTGGAGGTCTTTTCTCTATTCACTACTCCACTATACAACATACACACATAAACACATATCTATATATGTATACATAGATATATGAGTGTGTGTATGTATATGTATGTATACATGCATGCATAATGGTGGAGGTGGAATCAGAGGTACATTTAGTGTTAGGGTTAGATTTGGAGGGCATATATGTATATGTGCACATATACAGATATGAAGATATACATGAGTGCGTGTATGTATATGTGCATACATGTGTAAATTACATGCAAAATACATACCATACTTGATACAGAGTAAATGCTTTAGACATAGATTTTTCTGCCTCTTATTTGTATAGAGAGTAGATTAGGTAATCTATAAAGTGCCATCAGATTCTAATTACAATAAAAACTGAAGGAAAGAGAAGCATTGTGACTTAATCAGCTAGCATTGCCTAGCTAAACTGTGGCAGAGTCAAGATTAGAACACACTTCTGGCTCCAAGTTCATTGTCATTTCCATGATACTTTGCCATCTTCCTATATACAAACTTCACAAACTCAAAGGATTTCTGTACAGTTTATGAATGATAGATGATACTATTTCTCTCTTCATGTCATTATAGGTGATATCATTTGCATTAGAAATGCCTTGGTGTAGAATGTGGAACAAATGCATAGAAATTTCACGGTATGCATTTAGGTCCATTAGGCATCAGTCTGCATAGTCACTTTGATTCTTGCCCCCGGGAATGCATAAAGATTAAACATAGAAAGCATGTACTTTTCAACCATTCTCTTATTCCACAAATGCATATGGAGATATGAATAATAAAAATTATAAATTCTTAACAAAATCACTGTGTACATGAAAAATTCAAGTCATCTAATTATGTCTCTCACAGAAATGAACAAAATACACCAAGTCTTAACTGAAAGCAGAATTTTAGGTTACAAAAGGATATTAGAGCATTTCTCCAAGAGTTTCAATAATAGAATAATAGTGAATATAATTGTTTCTTAGATATGACCCCTGTACCTTCATAATATATAGATTGTTGTTGTTGTTCATTCATTTCAGTTGTGTCTGACTCTTCATAATCCCATTTGGGGTTTGCTGGGCAGAGATGCTAAAGTGGTTTGCCATTTCTTTCTTCAGCTCATCTTAGAGAGGAGGAAACTGAGGCAAACAGGGATAAGTGATTTAACCAGGATCACACAGACCACTTATGAGGTTGTATTTGAACTCATGTCTTCCTGACTGCAGGTCTGGCTCTCTATGCCATCTAGCTACCCTCATATATGTATAGCAGTGTCAAAAATAGAGTTGTAAAACTTGACAGATATATGTTAGGAAGTTAAGAATGAGTTCAAATGTATGAACCTCAAGCAAAGTTTTCCAAGTTTCCTTTCTCTTCCCTATAATACTTTCTTCATGAACCTAAGTTTCCTTCAGACCACCCCTTTCTTTTGCATCCTCTCTTCCCTTGACGTCTGAGATATTACTATCTCCTAGTTCTTGAAATTCAGAATCTATCCTTTCATTTCTTCTTTCTACTTATTAAAGCTGATCCTCACCAAAGTTCTATCTTTGAACAGCTCCTCCTGTCTCTTGTAGTCTCATACATTCCCAGAATTGCAGCTCTTACCTCTATGTAACTACTTCTCAAATCTCTATTTCTAGCTCAAACAATGACAACATGTACTTGGATCTTTCTCTGATCATCTTAATTAAGCACATTCTTGTTTCTGTCAATACCTGCTTTCTGCTTCTCATGGAAAAGCATTTATATAGTAACTACTATGTACAAGAAACTGTGCTAAGAATTTTATATGTTCTCTTGATCCTCACAATAATCCTTCAAGGTAAGTGCTTTTATTATCTCCTTTTTATAGCTGATGAAACTGGGAGAGACAAAGTTTAAATGACTCATCCAAGGTCACATAGCTAGTAAGTGTCTTGAGTATGATTTGAACTCTTCCTGACTTAGGGTCCAGTGCTCTATCAACTGAGTCACTTAACTGACTATTCTTACATATGAGTGAGAATAGTTATGTGTGTCTGTGTTATATTCCCTTACTAGACTATGAGATCTAATTTCATCTTTTTTTCTTTCCCATCCAGTGCCAAGAACAGTGTTCTGTAAAGAGTAGTTGTTTAATAAGTGCTAGCATTAGTTAAGTTGTTGGATAATGATTATGTTTATTGCTCAGGGCAAGTAAAAGGGGCAAAATTTAATTCAGTGTCTGAATGCCCAAGGAGAATATAATCTCCTTAAATTCAGGGTTGCCAGGTCCCTACCACTGTTTTGAAACAGGAAGTGGGAAATAAATGCTTCTTGGATTAAACTAGAAGAACACTTTAATGGAGTCCTTTATGAGTACAAGATATTTTCGATTCCCATAATAGTTCTAAGATCTGAGCATTATGAACAACATTTATAAATCAGGAAACAGAGACCTTGCCCAAGGTCAATTAGCTAGTAGCTGGAAGAGAGATGGGGCTGAAATAAGATCCTAGTATTGTCTTCTCTTCACTCTAGTCCTTCATGCACCTTGGATGGAAAATACCAAACAAAGAATTTGGCAAGAAGATGTAACAATGGAGGCAGCTAGGTGGCACAGTGAATAGAGCACTGACCCTGGAGTCAGGAAGATCTGAGTTCAAATCCAGCCTCAGACACTTAACACAAAAACTAGCCCTGTGACCTTGGGCAAGTCATTTAAACCCAATTAAACCCATTTAAACCCCTACCTTCCCCCTCCAAAAGCAAAAAAAAAAAAGTATAACAATGGCATTAAGGATTCTTAACCCAATCAACAATTCAATATGCCTAGTTTAATGGTGTTATTTTAAACAATTCTACATGCCTTTCATTTCCCCTATAATGCTTCTGAAAGTAGTACAATAACCTTATATTTTCTGAAAATATCCTCTAATTAGGTTGCCTATTAATAGGGTCCTACTTACAACCCCAGGGACCTTTCCATGAGAAGTTTAGATCTCTTTATGGATGAGTCCAAATAGAGTAGAAGAAGGGGGTCTTCTTTGTCTTTTATTGGATTCTTACAGTATTTTTTCCTTCTTTAGGTGGCTAGCAAGGACAAAATTTGCAGAAGAAAATTATCTTGTTTTAAGCTTTTGAATTTTGAGCAGAGGATATAGATGTAAGAGGGAAGTGGTTTGGTCCTCCTTGCTCCACCCAAAACATCCATGTCAATAGAAAGTAACCCATTCTTTAAGGGAATGGACATTATTTTCTATCATGGAACTCACTATGTAAGTTAAAAAAATGTGAGGACTGATCCTAGGTTTCTATGGAAACCTGCCTCCCAAGAGGAATTAAATGGCAAAAATCTGTAGCCTAATTAACTTAACATGTGAAAAGGATTCTGTGGAAAGCTTGCATAGAATGAGGAACAGAGGTAAGAGTGGTCTTTTTGGGTGTTAGAAAGGGTTGTTGATGGTGCTGTAGTAAATTATCTTCCCTTCCTGAATCACTGATTCAGGGCATTCCCAAATTGAGAAGTTTTACAAGCTTGGAAACAATAAAATGTCTTATATCTTTCACCTTCTTAGTCTACCACATGCATAGCATTGGGCTACGTACTATGCCATCACAACGTTTAGTTAAGACATGGTTCCACCCTAAGTGAAATTCAATTCAGCAAACACAACAAGCATTTGTTAAGCACTTTCTCTGTGGCTAGGAGTTATGCTAGGGCCCAGAGTTATAAAGTAAAAAATGAAGAATTCCCCATCCTCAAGGACATTACAATATAATAGGAAAGAAGGATTAAGCACCTACTATGTGCCAGTCATTATTGCTAAGTGCTTTACAAATATTATCTCATTTGATCCCTACAACAATCCTGCTATTACCATCCCTTTTTTTTACAGTTGAGGAAAATGAGGAAGACAGGATCAATGACTTGCCCAGGGTCACACAGCTAGTAAGTGTCTATGGCCTCATTGAAACCTAGATCTTCTTGACCCTATTCACTGTGCCTCTTAGCTGCCTTTACTAGGAGGAAAAGACAAACATAATTAACTCTAATACACAATAGTCCATGCTAAGTGAATCAGAGAGGTAAAAACCAGTGAGGTTAAGTTCTATTATTTAAATATGGTTTAGTATATGCTATAGGGACTCAAAGTGCAACTTGGTATGTCTTCTTTATTTTTGATTTCATAGAAAGCCTCTGGAATAGAGGTCAGAGTCTCTATCATCCACAGAAGAAAAGTCCAGAATAACAAAGGGTATTCTCCAGAGTTACATGGCAAGCTTGCTGCAAAAGCAATGTTAGAATTCATCATCACTGGATGATAGATACTGAGACTGAAGCTATTTGGGGGAAGCAAAGATAAAAATAAGTTTCCTTTCATTAAAAATTAAACAATGAGTCTGGACTGAGAGGCTTACAGTAGCTCAGATGAATTTTAGACAATCAGCAAATTTTTATTGCAAGGAGTCAGCAAAACAGAGACAACAGTAACCCCTGACCACAGCCCAGTGCCTGGGGAAGGGGTGGAGGGGAGAGGTAAGGAGCAATTATGTCATAGTTACAGAGTTGCTTTCATTGGCTAGCAAGGGCATAGAATTAAGAGAGTCACTCTACAAAAATGCCATCTATTGGCCATAATAACACAATATTTTTGACAGCTTGATTTATATAGTATAACCTTATATTATCACAAACCAGTTCTTCCCAAACCCCACCCCAAACTATCTTCTCAAATATAACAGCAGTGTAGCATGGTACTGATATATTTATTGGGGCATATTGAAAAGAGCACTTGGTTTGGCATCAGCAGACCTGACTTCAAGCATCACCACTGGAAATTACTTGCTATACAATCCTGGGCAAGTCATTTAGCTTTTCTGTTATTTCTTCTGAAAATAGGAATAAGACCCCACAATATTATTTTGAAAATCAAATGCACTTAAAGCTCTTTGCAAGCCTTAAAGTATGACATAAATGCCAGATATTATGTCTCATTTTACCATTTTGGGGGGAGTCACAGCTATATCACTATACAGTTATTGGGTAACTATCTCTCCCCTTCCTAATACTGCTGTCCCTCCTCATTAATAGCTCATTCTTTCCTCCTCAAATAAGTTCATTCACCTAATAGTGGGCACTTGCTATATACAAAGAATTACTTTATATAATGAAGTAAACACAAAGGTGAACAAGGTATGTATTGTCTTCATTCTCCAGAACTTTAGCATCTAGTAGGGTAAGGAGCATTGGATAAATATACAAGCAAGCATATATTTGTGATCCTAGATTTTAGCATTGGGAGGAGTTTAATGACATTCTTAATTCAATCTCTTTATTTTATAGATAAGAGAGGGCTTAGAGATTTTTAAATGTCATTCCCAAGAATAGCCATGTAGCAAATAAACAGAAAGAAAAATCTGACTAAGTTCTCTGAATCAAGGTAGGAAAGAAGTGTTATGTAGAGGGAAAAGTACAATATTTGAAAGTAAAGGATCCCAATTCTTCTACTCATTATTTGGGTAACCCTGGCCAAGTCACTGAGTCACCAGTTTCTTCACAAGGAAAAGGAGGGGATCAGACTATAAGGACTCATAGGTCCTTTCTAGATCTAAAGGCATACTGCTGATACTACTACTACTACTACTACTACTACTACTACTACCTACTACTTACTACTACTACTACTTATGATGATGGTAACTAGCATTTATATGGAAATTGAAGGCTTGCGAAGCACTTTACAAATATTTTATTTTATTCTCACAACAGAGAGGTAGGATTATTATTATTTCCATTTTACAAATGAAGAAAGTGGGGCAGAGTGAGACCATGTAATTTTCCTAGAGTCATACAATTATTAAGCATCTGGGGTTTTATTTGAACTCAGGTCCTCCTAACTCCAGATCTTATGCTCTATCCACTGTGCCATACAGATTCCATCATAATCCAACAAAGTAAGAGTAGCTGTTGTTTTGTTGATTTCCAATCTCCCTTAGTACCTAGTACATTGCTCTTCACAGAGGATACACTTAATAATTACCCTTTGAACTTCAGAGATTCAGCCAATCTTTACATGATCCTCTCAGTGACTGCTGAGAGGGAATTTCATACATAAATGAAATCAAATCAAAACCAAGGGCTCTTTCATTGATTAATCAAAACATAGGCCATGAATAGATTCTTTGTTGACTCCATCTTCTCTTGATTTGAAGTATATCAGGTACAAATATAATACATTCCTCTCGGGTTTTAAAAAAATCAAATTACAACTAGAAGATAATATCAGTAACACACAAAAAAAATACCTGGGAGGGGATTATTGCAAGGAGTGAAGTCAAAAATACAATATAGAAAGCAACATATAGCTAATATATTTTAGGCTGGGTTAAGAGAGGCACAAAAATTTAAGAGTAGGAGGATGATCATTCCACTGCATTTTGATCTTTTCAGTACAAATTTATGGTACTGTTCTCAGATCCATTCTCGGGATTGTATTTTAGGATGCACATTGTCAACCTGGTGATCATACCAAGGAGGATGACCAAGATGATGAAAGACCTTGAGACCATGCTACATAAGGATTGTTGGAAGGAAATTGGATGCTTACCAAAGGGAAGACTTCAGAGGAATATAAGCATGATATTCAAGTATTTGAAGGTCTGTCAAGTGGCAGAAGCATTTGAATTATTCTGCTTGGCTTCAGAGGGAGAATTAGGAAAGATGGGTTGAAATTGCAGAGCTGCCTATTTCCTAACAACTGGAGCTATCCAAAAGTGGGGTGGGCTGCCTTTGGACTAGTGAATTTTAACTCAATGCAGGCTATTAATCAATAACTGGATGACAATCTTTTAGGTATGTTACAGATGATATTTTTCTTTAGAATGAGTTATAACAGATGGCCTCAGGTGTTCCCTTCCATCTCTGAGCTTTCCCTCATTTCCCACCAGCTACACTGCTTTTGGACCTGTCCATGCCCCAGGAATAACATCATGCCCCAGGAATCTCATCATTGGAAAGTCTCCTTATCCAGTAGTATCAAATCAGCTTTGGTATTCACATCTTATCAGTATCTACCTCCACTCACTTTGGAGTTCCAAACCTCCACTTAAGGAAGGGTCCCAGGACAGACAGCTCCTCATTTCCCATTGGCTGAAATACTTTTGGACTTTTCCATTATGCCTCCATACTAGGGATCTTATCCCCCACCACCCATGTTCAGCATCCTATTGTATGGTGTCTCCCTCCACTAAGTTGTAAGCTCCTTTAGGGCAAGGATTATTCTTTCCTTTCCTTTCTTCTTTCCTTCCTTCCTTCCTTCCTTCCTTCCTTCCTTCCTTCCTTCCTTCCTTCCTTCCTTCTTTCCCTCCTTCCCTCTCTTTCCTTTCTTTCATATTTGTATCCCCAGTGCTCAGCCCAGTACCTGGCACATAGTAGGTATTTAATCAATGTTTATTGACTGATCTTCTGTGATTCTATAATTAAACTAAATTGATGCTCAAAATTATATCCCTTCTCACTATTTCTCAATATAAGCATTTTGCTTTTGAGGTTTCTAAGCTAAATCAATGACCAAGTACTATTTTCTCTTGCATTTTCACATTACTGAAGCAATGAAGGAAAGGTGGGGAAATTCTATTGTTGTTGTTTTTTAAGTACCCTGCCCCTACATTGAGCAAAATGCCAGGAAATTACTTTGTTGATGAGTATATAAGATTATACTGAGGCCTGGGGTCTTTATACTGATATGCTAAATTGAACAGACAAGACTTCTAAAATGGGTTATTTCTCTAATCCATAAAAATAGTCCTCTCTACTGCTGTTATAGAGGAACATGAGAAGACAATGACAGATACGTGAATTTTCTTTCTTTCTTTCTTAGTATCCCCTTCCTAGCTATCTTTGTACATCTTCTTGAGCAAGTTAAATCATGACTTTAGCTCCATAGTGAATTGGCTCCTGGAGGCAAAACAGAGTCCTTCATTAGTCTACAAATGAGACCCACAAAACAACATCAAGAAAGAAGTAAGAAGTAGTTAATACTGTATTACTGGGTCCATGTATACAAAATCAAATCTGGTTTGATGGCTATTTCACAGTACCAAGGGGTGTAAAATGTCATTCAAAAGCAAGCACATATGCATGCACAGATCCTTGTGGCTCAATGTGGGAGACTGCCTGTAACTGCCTACAGCTGCAGAGGATCCTTTTGCCTGATCTTTTTGGAAAGAACACCAAACAACAGAGTTATGGGACCTGGGTTCTAGTTCTGCCTCTGTCACTTACACATTGCCTATACTATACTATACTATACTATACTATACTATACTATACTATACTATATACTATACTATACTAGGCATTTTCAGTCAATGCACCCTCTTTAAATTTTTGTTTCCACTTAATCCACAGTAGGAAAATGACTTTCTGTTATAAATTAAAAAAAAGAAGGGTACCTGCGATAATAGTGGCCTCCAGATACAATAGATAAAGCACCATATTTGGAATCAGAGGATTTAGGTTCAAATCCGATCTTGATACTTGCTGTTTGCCATCTGTTAAAGTCACTAAATGGGCCTCAGTTTCCTCATCTATGAAATGAATAGGTTGTTCTAAAGCCACCTGCAGTTGGCAGAATGCTGGGCTTGCAGTTAGGAGCACCTGATTTCAAATTAGGCCTTGGACAGTCAGACTCCACTTAGCTAAGTAACCCTGGGCAAGGCATTTAATTTCTGCCTCACTTTTCTCAACTGTAAAATGGGGATCATAATGGCACCTACCTACCAGGGTTATTGTTAGGATCAAATGAGATAATATTTATACTGCACTTAGTACAGTGTCTGACACACAGTAGGTGCTTAATAAATGCATGTTCTCGTCCCTTAGTAACTATGGTAACTTGTGCATAATAAGCAGTAACAAAAATTGATGTTTGCCAAATGAGTGAATGATCAGAAAATATAGAGAATACCCCCTGTGTGTGTACACACACACACACACACACACACACACACACACACATATATATATATATATATATATATATATATATATATATATATATATATATATATATATATATATATATATATATATATATATATACCTAAAGCATAAAGTATAAAGAGAAGAAAGTAAAGCATAAATCTGTTGTCAAAGAAGTGATGTACACATAGGCACAGGTGATGAATATGCTAATTAAAGGAACTGAGGTTATTAAGTCAGAAGAAAATTTAGAGGAGACCTGAGAGTTGTTTATATGTATGTGAGCAGTTATCATGTGCAAAACAATTAGATTTCTTAATGACCCTGGAGAACAAAGCTAGAAGCAACTGGTGGAATTTTGAGGGAATCAGACTTAGGCCTGATATAAAGAAAAACTTCCTTACAATTAATGAACAAAAGTCTGATAGGCTACCATGGGAAGGAAGGAGATGAACATTTATTAAGCATCTACTCTATGCGTGGCACTGTGCTCAGCATTTCACACATATTAACTCAGCCTGATCCTCACAACGACCCTGGGAGATAGGTGCTATCATGTTGCTCATTTTACATTTGAGGAAATTGAGGAAAACAGAGGTTAAGTGACTTGCCAGGGTCATACAAGCTAGTAAGTGTGTATAGGACAAATACAAATTTGAACACGGGTCTTCCTGAGAATAGAGCTAGTTCTCTACTATGTCACCTGCCTATCTCTAGAAGGTAACAAGATCCCTCCACCGTGGGTACTCAAGCAATAGATGGATGGCCATTTTCCAGGTATGTCTGGAGAGGATTCTTTTCCAGGAAGAGGTTAGATTATATGACCCAATGTTGCCTCCAACTCCAAGAGGCTAAGTGTATATGTATGTGCATATGAACAAGAGTAAATGCACATTTAACATATATATATATATATATATATATATATATATATATATATATATATCACATGTAAGCAGAACCTTTCTGTATTTACACATATGTAGAATTTTCTTCTTTTTGTACTGTTTTTATAATTTTACATACCCACTATGGCCATTTATCAGTTATTTGTATGGAATAAGATTTATTACCATTTAACTTTTGCTAAACTGTAACCATATAATTAAGTTTCAGTTAAAATGGATGAGTTTCCATCTATGGGACTTAAGACAAATGTAAAAATTTAATCCTCCATTAATTCTTGAATTGAGAGACCACAATCACATAGCAAAATTCATTTATCCTTTATGGCTCAGACTGTCTTATGCTCATTAATAATACAATTCTATTTCTGCAGTAACTCATTGACAGGATTTGAAACAGAACAATGAACTCCTTTTCCTGGTTACCTTTGACGCTCAAAAATCATTTACAACTTTCGTTTTTCTCTTATTACTCATATTCTATGTAAATTAGAGTTATCTATCTATCTATCTATCTATCTATCTATCTATCTATATTTTGCCCTTTTAGACTATAAGGGAAAGGGGAAAGAGCTAAGTATTTATACAGTACCTACTATATGCTGGGCACCATGCTCTATGAATATTATCTCATTTGATCATTACAATGATCCTATTATTATCTCCATTTTACAGCTGGGGAAACTGAGGCAAACAGATGTTAAGGGACTTGACCAGGATCATATAGCTAATATCTAAGGTTAGATTTGAACTCAGGTCTCCCTGACTACAGGCATAGCTCTCCATCCTTAATGCAACCTAGCCACCTCTGTAACTCACCTCTACATCCTACATAGTAATGAAGTGGGGAGAGGCTTAGACAATATTCATGGGACTATGGGAAGTGAATTAACTTTCATTCTGCCCAGAAGAATGTAAGTTTCCGGGCAGGGGTTATTTTCTTTTTGTCTTTGTATCTGCAGCATCTAGAAAATGGACCTGCACATAGGATGTACTTGATAAATGCTGGCTGAATTGAGTTGAATTCACCTTTCATCCTCAGCTTCCTCATCTGTAAAATGGGAGTAATACTATTTGTACTGTTGGCTCCAAAGAATTATTGTGAAGAAATCTCCTTGGAGACTTAAAGGACTAGACAAAGGTGAGAAGATATCATCATGGGGGAACTAAGGTGCATTTCTTCTCAGTCAGTAATATGGAATTAAAGACTTGTGTAAAATAAATATATAAATGGGTCCTACCCTATTATCTTCATGCATACCTCTTACCACATTTAAGGCACATTCCAATTCTTTAAGCAATTTCAAGTTTAGTCACTCAGTCAAAAGGTCAATTAGCATTTATTAAGTACCAACTATGGGGCAGATACAGTGCCAAGTGCTGGCAAACTGAAAAGCAAAAAAGCCCAAACCAAACAAAATAACCCCCAAATCCCAAAACAAAAACAGTTCCTAACTTTGGGTTGTTCACATTGGAATGGGAGAAGACAACATGAAAAGAATGATTAAAAAATGAGTTATATGCCAGATAAATGGAAGAGAATTGACAGAGAAAAGGAATTGGGTGGTGGTGGTGGGGAATCCATAAAGGCTTCCTGTAAGAAGAGGGATTTTAACAGGGGAGGCTGGAAGCAGAGATAAATAGGAAAAGTCTTCTAGACATGGGGGACTGCCAGTGAAAATGCCCACAGCTGTGGAAATCAGTGCCTTGTTCAAAAAGAGCCGGGAGGCTAGTGGCACTGGATCCAGAGCATGTGGTAGGCTGGAAGGGAAAAGAAGGCTGGAAGAGGGCAGTGTGTGTCTGTAGGGAGACAGGTTATGAAGGGTTTGGAACACCAAACTATTGTATATCTGATCCTGGAGAGGGCTAGGGAGCTACTGGAGGTTCCACAAATCCTTTCCTCACAACAGCCTTGTGGAACAGGTGGTGCAAGTATTTTCACTTCATTTTGTGATGAGGAAGGTGAAGCTTAAAGAAAAACCAGTAGAACCCTAGTGAACAAGCACATAACAAGTATGGATTGAAGCCTAGAGAGAAATCTAGTCTTCTGGCTATGGTAAGTATTCTTCCAATCACACACCAAAATGTCACTTGAACCTCAGTTCCTGCATCTCTCGAATGAAGATAAAAACATTCACTCTCTATTTCTCAGGGTTATGTGGACAAAGACGCTTACAACAATAGATTTATTTAAAGCATCTCATACCCCACTGAATGCCTCAGTTTCTCCTCTTTACCACCTCTATGTTTCAATGAGGGCAGCTAGGTGGCGCGATCATGCACAGAGTGCTAGGAATGGAGTCAGGAAGACTAAGCTTTGCAAGTTCAAATCCAGCCTCAGACACTTAATAGTTGTATGATGCTGAGCAAGTCACTTAACTCTGTTTGACTCAGTTTCCTCATCTGTAAAATGAGGTGGAGAAGGAAGGAGCAAGTCACTCCTCTATCTTTGCCAAGAAAATCCCAAATGGGGTCACAACTGAAATGACTGAGCAACTATCTATATCCATATCTATATCTATATCTATATCTATATCTATATCTATATCTATATCTATATCTATATCTATATCTATATCTATATCTATATCATCTATATCTATATCTATATATCTATATTTACTGCATAAATACATGTAATAGTTATATATGTGCAAATATAACTATATTTCAATTTAATTGGCTCTAACACATAATGATATTTCAATATAATTATAATACTATATATAAGCAGTTCAGGACCCCAGGTTAAGTGATCTTGCTCTACTATATTCAAGATCTATTTTTTAAAAATTGGGTCCTGACTGTATATAATTCCAGTATGTTAGCTATATATCTCAAATTTGTTTCATTTTCCAATTTTATGGGCATGTTATTTATGTCATCTTTACCCAAGTCATTGAAAAAAAATATTAAATAGCTCAGGGCCAAGCACAGATTGCCTTCATCTTTTTCTCATTGTTAAAATGAGGATAAAAATACTTGTACTATCAATCTCATAGGGTTGTTGCAAATAAAGAGCATTATAAGCCATGAAGTCTTGTGTAATATGGGTAGTTACTCATCTCCTCCTCCTCCTTTTTTATTATTAACTATGAAGGCATCATACATATTAGTTTGGCCACCATATCCAAGCCACAGATGTTTAGAATTAGTACAACTGGCAATGCTTTGAGAAATTAGCTAGTTCTAACCCCATTTTAATGGATTAAAAAACCGAGGTCCAAAAAAAAAAAAAAAAAAAAACCGAGGTCCACAGGGGTGAAGTGACTTGCTCAAGGTCATGAAGCCACTTCGTGGCACAGTTAGGACTTGAACTTCAGTCCAGTCCAAGGTTCTCCCCAACCCTGAGGAAGGACAAGACCACAGTGGGTAAAGGCTTATAGTTGGATGTCCCAAGTCATTCTATTTCTTAGGCATCAGTAGGAAGAAACAGACGACTATGAAATGGATAAGGAAGTACACAAAAATCCAAGGATGGAGCCAGTGAACGTTTGGTGGGCAAAGCAAGGTTTTTACAAGCCACTGGTCATCCCTTTCTGTAAAGTACATCCAAAGGCAAAATGCCCTAGTCTAACTATGGGTTTAAAAATGGGAATTCAGAATGAGAGGCAATGGACTGTTCCCAAATCCATTTTATGTTGGTGCAAACATAAAACAGATTAAACTTCTATGCAAATTTGTGGCTCCTCTGGTTTTAAAGGGATTAAAATAGCACAACTTCAAAGATCTTTTTTAAAGTGGCATCATTTTCTATTGTCGTATTCACATAATTGGTGAGCTGCCCAATTATATAAAATAATTATTAGTTTCAATTCTATTTGTTAGAAAGTCTTCCTATAGCATGCCTTTGCAATGAACTGGCAACAAGGGTTAAAATATGGGAGAAGAAGCTTCATCCCTTTTCTTCATGAACTTGAAACCAATAATGGGAATGATGGAATCTCCAGAGTTAAATGCAATGTTTATCACAGAGAGTTAAAGGGAATAGGAAGGTCAACATTCTTCTGGCAGGCTGGAAATTAGGACTGATCAATCAGGAAATTATAAATATTTGTTGAATGAATGAAAGAAGGAAAGATTTTTGGAGGAGGTGGGTCATAGAAGGATTAAGTCATAATGTCAGGAGGTAGGAACTAATACTTTGAAACACAGTTGCTTGGGATCCACAGGTGGGATCTCCTTTAGTTTTCTTTCCCAGAATTCTGTTGGTTGACTTCCTTCAATGAAAGAGAAAAATGACCAGGACAAGCATCAGAATGGAATTTTTATCCAAGTTGCACAAATATGTTTACATGATCTATTTTTGAATGGGTAGATTTACTTTAAACAGGGAATTCTTTTCCATATTTCTACACTTTACCTTAAAGTTTTTGAATGGTTTAGTTCAATTTAACTGGCATTTAATAAGTACTTAATATGTGCCTTCCAAGTACCTCATATATTTCTTTCCTTCCATACAAACTGCCACCAATTTAGTTCAAGCCCTTATTATATTTCACCTGGAGTATTTAAATGGGCTCCTAACCGACCTCTCTAATTCCATTCTCTCACCCCTCTAGCCTATTTTACAGACAGCTACCAAATTAATCTTTGGCACAGATTTCGCCACCAAGGAAGCAAGCAACCATTTATTAAGTATCTTTATGTTCCAGAAACTATGTTTGGTGCTGGAGATACAAAGACAAAGGAAAACAGTCTATGCCCTCAAGGAGTTTACATTTTAATGGAGACAACATATACATATACTTGTGTCTGTCCTTCATTTTTGAAGAGGACGATGGCATCAGGGAAATGATGACATGACTTGCAATTGACTTTCATTTGAGTGAGAGAGGGCTGTACAAGGTCACCAGTCTCACTTTCACCTCCAGAGCCATCTGGGTCCAGTGGCTAGATATCAATCAGGATGACTGGAGACAGCCCAGGATGCAGTGGGAAACTTTGGACATACAAAGTGGATGCATTATAATTTTGAAAGGAAGACATTCGTTACTGGAGGGTTGGGAATGACCTTATGTTTAAAGGGGACACTTGAGCTTAGTCTTGAGGAAAACCAGTATTCTAAAAGCAGAAGGAGGGAGGCGAAATGTTCCAGGTATAGTGGACAGTTAATGAGATAAGAGATGGTGGGTCCTGTGTAACAGCTCCCTAATGCCTTTAGGCAATAATATAAATTCCTTAGCCTGGAACTTAAGAGCTCCCACAGTCTGGTTTCAACTTATCTTCCCATTTTTATTTTATGTTATTCCCTTTTAGGCTTACTGTGCCAACTACTACTAAATCCCCGATTTAATCCTACCCTTCCCTACCTCTGTATGTTCTTTTTGGCTCCCTCCCCTAACTGAAATTTACTCTTTACTCATCTCTACATCTTAAAATCTTTCATTTCCTTCAAGGAGCAGTTCAGGTGCTATTTTTTTAATGGCAGTTACTCTGATGCCCTAACAGACAGGTACCTTTTCCTTTCTTAATTTTTCCTGGGCTCTTGAGATGTCTTCTTTGATCCTACCATATTTTACCTCACGTCCTACTTATCTGTGTACATGTGACATTCCTTCTATTGGAGTGCAGGCTGCTTGAGGGCAGGAATATTGGTAGTTTTCATCTTTACAACTCCAGCCCAGGGCATGGTGACTTGCACACTGTAAGAACTTAATCAATATTTGCTTTATTAAATTGGATTAGATTGACAATCTCTTATATCTGTTAATGGAAGTGAAATTGGATTGAAATGTCAGTCTGTTGTGTCAGGTTTTTTTTCCCTTTGACAAAGTGACTTCTAAGTCCTATTTTATTGTCATATCCCATAAAGACCCATTTTTTTTTTTCAATTCAACAAGCATTTATTGTGCACCTACTATGTTTTTTTTTAATTAATTTATTAGTTTAGTTTCAGTTAACAAGATTCATTTCCATAGTTCCTTGATTTTCAAATTTCCTTTACTTCCCTCCCCCCTCCCCCCATGATAGTATATAGTCCAGTATAGGATCTGCAAATACATTCATATTAGACATTATTCCAATTACAAAGGCATATTGTACTAGGTGGGATGAAAGATGGTAAAGAAGAAATAAAACCAAACAATGAAAAGAAAAAGATCATTAAGTTTGCTTCCATCAGGATTCAGGCTCAGTTCTTTCAAGTTATATCTCTGGGTGGCGCATTTCTCTTTCTTGAGTCTTTCAGGATTGACTTATATCACTGCACTGCTGAAAAGAGTCTGTCATAATTGGTCATCACAGATATGGTATGTCTGTGATTGTATACAAATTTCTTCTGATTCTACTCTTCTCACTCAGCATCAGTTTATATAAGTCTCTCCAGGTAATTATGAAATCCGTCACCTCTTCGTTTCTTATAGCACAATAATATTCCATTACATTCATATACCACAACTTGTTTAGCCATTCCCCAATTGATGGGCACCCCTTTAGGTTCTAATTCTTTGCAACCACAAAGAGGGCTGCTATAAATATTTTTGTACATATGGGTCTTTTAATGTAGAAGCTGCTAGGTCCTGTGTGATCCTAACTGTAGTTCCTCGATATTTGAATTGTTTCTTTCTGGCTGATTGTAGAATTTTTTCTTTAATCTTGTAATTCTGGAATTTGGCTACTATATTTCTTGGAGTTTTCAGTTTGGGATCTCTCTCGGGAGGAGTCCGGTGAATTCTATCGATAGCTATTTTATCTTCTGATTCCAGGACCTCAGGACAGTTTTCTTTGACAATCTCTTGGAGGATGTTGTCTAGGCTGCTTTTTTCATCATGGCTTTCTGGTAGACCAATAATTCTTAGGCTGTCTCTCCTGGATCTGTTCTCTAGGTCAGTTATTTTTCCAGTGAGATATTTTATATTTTCTTCCAATTTTCGATTGTCTTGTTTTGTTTGATTGACTCTTGCTGCATCATAGAGTTCTGAGTTTCAGTTTGATTGTTTCTAATTTTTAGTGAATTATTGTCTTCAGTTAGTTTTTGAAGTTGCTTTTTTAGGGAGGTATTTTCTCCAATTACTTCATTGAGATGTTTTTCCAAGTTGGTCACGGCCTCCTTGATTTGGTCTTTAAAATTTTTCTTAGGCTCCTCCAGGAATGCTATTTGGGCTTGAGACCAGATCATGTTTCCTTCTGTGGTCTCAGGTGTGGGTAGAGAGTCTATATCGTCCTGTGTATTTATTTGTTCTTGCCCTGCATAGTAAGCTCGAATAGACTTTCTTGCCTTCCCCTTCTCCTTCTCAGCTTCCTTCTTTCCCATTGTGACTTCCTGTTTCTTAGTTTCTCAGGCTATGAGTTTAGGGCCTGATCCTTGACTTTGAATACCTCTGGGAGGCTAGTTTATGGCTAGGTCAGGGAAGTCAGTGAGGAATGTAGATGCATAGGCGGGGTGCCTCTGACCACTTCAGATTTCTGCCTCTGTACCCTTGGGCTATAAGTAGGCTTTTGTTGGTGAGGTGAGGTGGGACTTGTTGGGACCCCTCCCTCTCTTCTATTCAGACTCCTGGCTGTCTCAGTTATACCCTTTCTTGGAGACTCTCAAGCCTGGGGCTATTCCATTAACTTGGGATTTCAGTCTGGGTGGGAGACTTATCTTTGGGTTTTCTGCTTCATGAAGGAGAGATGGGAGGATCAGAGCAGCTAGAATTTACTTTGCCATTCCAGCCCCTGTATTATACAGGCAGGCAGTCTCCAACCTTCCAGGCTGGGGGCTGAATGAGGCTGAGAAGCCACTCTCTCCCCTGGGGGCCCAACTCTCCTACCTGGCTCCAATGACCTCTCCTGGCTGTTCTTGAGATGAAGGGGAGATGACTGCGATTCATCCTTGGTAAGTCTGAAGGCTGGGGCTTTTTCTCTCTCTGGTGTAGTCTGCTTGTCTGCTCTTAGGTCTGAGCTGTGCAGACCCCACACGCTCTGTGCTCATCCTGTCCGGACACACTGGGCAACCTCCTGGGCTGGACTCTGCCACTCCGTCTTCCAGTGGGCTCCGTCACTCCGAAATCTGCTCAGATTCACCCTTTGAGACTTAGTGACCGAGGAGCTCAACGAGGTTACTGCTTCCTTTCCACCATCTTGGCTCCTCCCAAGATCACATGTTTTAAAAAAGGTGAGACTAGAAAAGGAGCTGAGCTAGCTAGTAGTGAGAACTGGGGTAATCATGGGGCAAGTAGGGTATCCATAGAATGCCAAGAAATAAACTGAAAAGCCCCAGGTCTACAGAGTTCATTTCCTATGAAGGATTTGCTTTAAGACATAAATAAAAGTTACATAGCATAAGAAGTCAGATTGGTGTGGTCTGTCACAGTGAAGGAAGTACTCACATCCTCTCTCTTTAAAAAATGAATAAAATTACATTCTCAATCCTCTCCCTCCTTTCAGTTTCTCCCCCATCAATTGAGAAGGCAAGAAACATGATATTCATTTATACATATGAAGTTGTGCAAAACATATTTCTAAATTCAAAAGAAAATAAAAGGCAAGAAAACTAAAGTGAAAAATATGCTTTAATCTGCACTCAAAGTTCATCAGTCTTTCTCTAGCAATGGATAACAGTATTCATCATGAGTTCTTTGGAGTTGTAGATCACTGTATTGCAGAGAATAACTGTAATTCACAGATTTTTATCATACAGTATTGCTGTTAACATATAAAATGCTCTCCTGGTTCTATGCACTTTGTGTCAGTTCATATAAGTCTTCCCGAGTTTTTCTGAATCCATTCTGCTTGTAATTTATTATAGCACAATACTATTCCACCACAATCATATGCTATAATTTATTCAGCTATTCCACAATTGATGGACATCCCCTCAATGTCTAATTTTTTTCTACCACAAAAGGAGCTACTATAAACATTTTCACACATATAGGAATGCCCATATTCTCTCTCTCTTTTTAAAAAAGCTATTGGGGTTAAATAACTTGCTCAAAGTTACATGGCCAGTCAGTATTTATGTGTGGGTGCTCATTTTCTGAGGCCAGATCCTATCCCTGGTCATCCCAATTCCTGGGCCGGCACTCTTACTCACTGTGCCACCTAGCTGCCCCAATACCCTTATTCTCAATGATGAAAACATAAGTCCATCCAAATTGTAAACATTCTAATTTCCCTTGTGTTAAACTAATATCCTCTGGCATTTGAAAGAGGGCTTTTTTAATGTTGGCATCTTTAGCATTTCATTATCAAAACTGTTAATGCCAAGTAACACTCTATCTTCCTTCCTTCCATGGTCTTCTAATTTTATTATCCATTTTATATATTTACTATTACCGAGTGACTGACAAACCATCTTTTGCCCCCTATGACCATATGCTTTACAGAGAGAAAGAACCTTCTAGTCCAGCTTTATTATTTTCATGATAAGGCCCAAACATAAAATATGCACTGCCCAAGGTCAGCCAGCTGGCAAGTGTCTGAGATATTTTGTTTATTATCATTATCTCCCACCATTGTATTTTCCACTGTTTTTTAAATAAAAAAAGTATATTACCTGGCAGGAATTATAAGTATTTTATTTATTCCCCATTCACTCTTAATTAAATCTTTTCCTTCCTATTCCTCTTCTCTCATGCACACTGTTCCAATCTTTCTCCTATTCTCATTTTAACAATCTCTAATGTAGACAGAATTTTCCCAAGGGCCAACAGGATGAAAGAAACAAACTCTCCAACAAATGGATTCAGTGAGACATTTGAATAGGCAGCATGGGCTTGATTGAGTTAATCAGTTTAGACTAGGCAGCTGGCAAAACCAGCAACCACAAGACACAAACAAACAAACAAGATGAATCAGTATAAATGGAATAAATGCATGTGGTTTCATTTCCCAACTGGAGTTTTACCTACAATTTACAAAATGGATTGCTGCGTTCCATTTTTTGGTTTGCCACTAGAAATTTGGCTCTTGCCAATCCATGTTTTTAAAAACGATTTCAAATATTTATTAAAGCTTAGTAACTCTGAATCTGGGGAAACTCATGTTGGCAGATGAAAGTAAGATGGGATAAAATACTACTAGATCATAGGGAGTTAGTCTAGAAGGCTTCTTTTCATTACTTTGTTTTTTAAGACTCAATGATGAGAGTCAAAGTTATACATAGCACCAAAGAAAATTCTGAGGAATTCCTTTTACCTTTGTTTCAGCCCATACTTTTGAGGCTGGCCACCATGTGTGCAGGGCAGCTGGGATAAGGTGCTATTGCTTGGAGTCAGTCAGATCTAGCACACAGGGTATCTGACATGTCAAAGAACTCCCAGCTGTATGTCCTCTGAAAGCAGACATTCAGAAAACTTTGCAAGGGAGCACATTTCACAGAAAGCCCTTTTACCTTCTTGGGCAGAGCAGGTTAGAAGAAGTCATGGCTTCAACCCTGAAGTTTAGGATGAAATAAACCATACTTTTTCAAAGTAGACAATCTTAGTTTTTTTGTGAATTCACAGAATCAAAGAATCTTAGAGTTGGAAGGGACTCTGAGGTCATCTAGTCCAATCTGCCTCCACAAACAGCTACTGAAGAATCAGAAAACAAAATTCTCACTACCAAGATCTTTGGCACTGACAGATGGTTCATTGAATGTGGTTTTATCAGTGGAAATGACACTAAAGATGCTTTACCATCTGCTTTGCTGCTGTACCTTAAGGACCAGTGGGCCTTTTCAAGTGACCTACAGAAATCTCCTTTATGTGTTGTCTCCTTCAATTAAAATGTGAACTACTTGAAAGTGGGGGCTGACTTTTCCCTTTCCTTTTCCCTTTCCCTTTCCTTTTCCCTTTCCTTTTTCCTTCCTCTTTCCCTCCCTCTTTCCTTCTTTTTTCCCTCTCTTTTCCTTCCAGAATCTTTTCAACATCAAACTTATCCAACTGCCATTGAGCCTTTCTTTGCTTTTGAAGGGAAATTTCCAGGCATCCCACCCCAATTTTATAAGTCTCTTTGTGAACAGCTTCTCTTACATCAAGCCTAAATTTATTTCTTTCTCACTTGTTCCTAGATCTTTCTTCAAGGGTAAGCAGAAAAAAATCTAATCCCTCTTCCATGTGATAATCCTTCAAAAATTTGCAGACAGTTAGCCTGTACCTCCTTTCTCTCACCTGCCTATTCCCAAGTCTGTCTCTATCTCTGTCTCTGTACCTCCTCTCTCTCTCCTCCTCGACCCCCCTCCCTCCCTCTTTCTCTCTCCTCTCTCTCTTTCTTGTCCAGGGTATTTATAATGGCTGAAATTAGGCACCCTCCAAAAAGAGCTGGGATGACAAAATCTTACACATTGAAATGTCAAGACAATAGGAAACTATCCAACTATTATGAAATTAATAAGATTTTTAAGACATGGGATGCTTTTTTTGTACTTTTATGGGATCTTAGTGATATGTTTATTATTTGCACCAATATAGCATACTTCCTGCCCATCCAAGATTCGCATCCTGTGATTCTTGATCATCTGTAGGGCCCCCACAGATTATCCACCCACCATCCCAGAGGCCTACTCCAGGCCATTTAAAATTTTGAGGGCACCAGCGGAACACTTGTGATGCCCATCTGTTATTCTTCAACATGCCAATGTGACCAATTCGAAGAAAATACTAGCCTAATGGAAGTAGAAATACTGAAGAATCTATCCTAATCCTTCCTTTACAAAAACCTTATCAGAGAAATGGAATGAGAATAAGATCTGAATTCAAATTTGAATTCTGCCTAGAATAATGTCCTTGTGCAAGTCACTCAACCAAAGTATTTTCATTTATAAAATGGAAATAATGATCTTTGCATTATTTACCTTGTAGAGTCTATGATCCCAAACAAGGTAATTCATAGAAAACATCATACAAAGAAAAGTTAAGATGATCATCATTGTCATTTTTTTAAAAACTAAGCTAAATGAACAATAACTCCCCATATAACAGGATAACATTTGGCAAATCAAAGTACCATATAAATGGGAATTATTACAATTGTCACAAGTGACACATTGGTAAGTTATTTGCATACTGACTACATGGTAGACATTGTAGGGGATAGAAAATGCATTATCCCTACACTTCTGGAGCTTACACTCTATTTGGGGAGTTGAAACAAAAAATAACAAATAAATATAGATAAACATAAAAATAATCATATAATTTTACTGTAATGGGAGCATGCTATACTAGAAAGAACACTAGACTGAATTCATATTTCAGCTTTCATTCATTACCAGTGTGACCTTGAGAAAGTAAACTCATTTCTCCAGGTCACAGCTTCCTCTTCCATAAAATAAGGATTTGAATTAGATTATCTCTCAGGTTCCTTCCTCCTCTAACATTTCTGTAATCAATAACCTTTCCAAATAATACAAATTAGGGTGGCTAGGTCACACAGTGAATAGGGCACCAGCCCTGGAGTCAGGAGGACCTGAGTTCAAATCCAGCCTCAGACACTTAACATAAAAAACTAGCTGTGTGACTTTGGGTAAGTCACTTAACCACAACTGCCCTACCTTTCCCCCTTCAAAAAGCAAAAACAAATAAACAAACTAAATAATTGAAATGATACCTTCTACCACCAGGATTTTAAGAATTAACAGATCTATAACATAGCTTTTCAATTCCATTTTTTTCAATTTTAGTTTTTTAATTCAATTGTGGCCAAGATGTTTAAAATAATAGAAGGAAACACTATTACTAATAAAGACTTAAGAGAAGGAAGCCTGGTTTTGAGTCTTGATTCTGCTTTGGGATAATATCTCTGACTTTTTGGCCACAATTTCTTCTTCTATAAAATGTAGGTTGGATGAGATCAGTTTAGTTGATTCTAGCTCTGACATTCCTTGATTCAAAGATAATTGAAATGTAGTGTAGTTGTAAGAGAATTTAACTTGTAGTCAAGAAGACCTAGGGCATTTAGATGGAGCCATGGAGAGAGTGCTGGGCCTGGAATCAGAAAGACCAGAGTTAAATCTGACCTCAGACACTTACTAGTTGTGTAACCAGACGTATCACTTAACCCAAGGAAGAGGTAATGCTGCAAAGGTAAAGTTGTTCATATTTATGTCATTAAAGGTTTACAAAATGCATATCTCACAACAAACCCCTGAGATGCACAGTCACAGGGCATTGCAGTCCTCATTTTAGAGATGAGAAAACTAAAGTTTGGAGAAGAAAAAGACTTGCTTGGCATCACAGAAGCTAGATTACTAGAATACCAACTGTTCTTATTCAAGTTTAGATACATTTGATTTGTAGAACAGGATTGTGAAGAAAATTATTAAACTTTATTAAATTAAACATTAAATTAAATTATTAAATTAATATCAACCCATTAATACCCTGTCCTAGATATTGCTAAAATAATTTTGCTTTTAAACACTCCCTGTGTCATTGCACAGTGCTGTTCATTTGCCCCTATGTCCCTGCCCTGATGGGGGGTTTGGCTTAATTCTGTTTCACAAGCAATTGTTGAGTATTTCCTTGCATCAGGTACCCTGTCAGATCCTCGGAAGACATGGACAAAGAAGAAACATTACTTTCTATCAAGGAACTCTATTTTGTTGTGGAGTTTTTTCAGTTGTATCTAATTCTTTGTGACCCCATTTGTGATTTTCTTGGCAAAGGTACTTAAGTGGTTTCCCATTTCCTTTTCCAGCTCACTTTACAGATGAGGAAACTGAGGCAAACAAGGGTAAGTGATTTGCCCAGGGTCACACAGCTAGTAAGTATCTGAGGCCAGATTTGAACTCAGGAAGATGCATCTTCCTGACTCTGGGACCAGCACTCTATCCACTGTGCCACTAAAAGTTATTGCTAAAAGTTATTTGCTATGTGTACCTAGACATGTCTAAAGTTACTTCTCATCCTTATATCACCTTGATGGATACTCTCCACAGGGAGTATTTCAAAGCCACATTGATTTAGAGTACGATCTAGGACAGGGTATCAATGAGTTAAACTGTTCATTAATTTGCTTTACAGTACTCTTTACAAACCGACATGGGGAAATGTCTGACCATGAACACAGTCTTTGAATCCCTAAACTTGTCAGGTGCTGGCTCTGTAAAGGTGCTAGAATATTGGCCCTCACTTTCATATGCTTAGGAGGCTATCTCTTATGAAAGGGGACATATGAAGAGTTCAAGAAGACGAGAGGACTGGGGACAGCTTTTTCTGGAAAAATCTGACAGGGATGAAAATTTCTGAGGATTCCTCACCTGAGATTCCACCACTGGTATGATAACAAACCCTTACACTCGCCTTTCTCTTCTTAGAATGACCTCAGATGAAGGATGCATAGGAAGAGTCAAGAGGAAGCAAAGAGAAATTGTGGGAATTATCATCCATCCATACAGTGGGTCCTTACATATAATTTAGTCTATTTTCCCATCTTATAGATGAAGAAATCAGAGTCCAGAGAGGGGAAAGGATATGTTAAGAAAACTTCTAATCAGAGGACTTCAGATCTGGAAGGGATTTTAAAAATCAAGAGATATGATGGAAAGGGCTTTGGAATCAGTGCATCTGCATTTGAAACCTTTACTTGTGTGAGCTTTCATAAACCATTTCTCCTTTGTGGACTTCAGTTTTCTAATCTATGAAATGGGGTGATGACAACAGAGGATCTCTTACATAATTTTAGCTCAAAATCTATGATCATAATAACTCCCTCACTTACAGGTAAACAGAAGCTCTTAAAGGTGAAATGGCTTTCCTAGATCACTAAACAGAATTGAAAGACCTGGGGTACTAGTCTGGTTCCAATGGGCAAATCACTCTGTCATATCTGACTAGACAAACCCTTCAGTGCTTTAAATCTCTAAGACAGGAGTTTTAAACTTTTTGTGTGTCATGGATCCCTTTGGCAACATGATGAAACCTATAGACCCCTTCTCAGATAATGTTCTTAAGTCCACAAAATATAGCTTGTTTGTATGTTGATCACATTGTCTCTCATTAGATAGTGAGATCCCTGAATTCAGGACCTTCTTTTGCTTTACTTTGCATCCCCAGAACTTAGCAGGGTGCTTGGGACATCGTATGTACTTAATAAATATTTGCAGACTGAATAATTATTAAGTAAACCAATTATATTGAACTAAAGATATATTGTTTCACCATTTAAGTTGAGAACTCCCTGAAATGTGTCCACTAACATGAAGTTAAGAGCTCATGCTTTAAGGCTAAGCTGAACAGAGAGTGCTGAATGACTATTAGTAGAGGTATTTCCTAATTAGCCTTTTTCTGTGAAGGAATGAAGTCACAGATCCAGTCTAAAAAAATTTTTAAATGGCCATATAATACACAATCTTTATACCATATATCTAATTCAGAATTTTGTTGTGAGTGCAGGGCTACATACAAATGATATGCTATTATTTATTGAATACCCACGATGCACTTTCCTGTGCACAATCTATCTTTGGGGGCCACTGGGTCACCTCTGAAGGAAATTACCTTCTCAGAGTGCTGCTACCCAAGTACAATGAGACCAGTGCCAAGGAAAGCAGGTGCACTTGGCAGTTGAGCTGGCAAGGCTTTGGGTAGGTGGGGATCTCTGTACCACCACCTGGAACATTGGCTCAGCTATCTTGTCTCCTCATGAAGCCATGTTCTCAGGAAGCCCAGGGTTAGGATAAACTGGCCCAGTTAAACACCACAAAATCCAAGCACTGGAAACAACTTTAAGAATCCAAGGCCAAGAGAATTGGCAAAGCCCTTTGATTCCATTTCTGCAACAACTCTCACATCTCTTCCTTTCTTTACATTCCCACTATTATCGTCCTATTTCAGGCCTGTATTGCTTCTCCCTTAAAGTCTTATAATAGCATGCTAACTGACCTCCTCTCTTGGGGCCCTCCCTTCACCTGTCCCTATCTCATACAGCTGCTAAATGTATCTTTGGCACAGGTAGTGATTACCATGTAAATACACCAGTCAAAAAACCCTTCAGTTTTCCCCTCTTATTTATAACACAAAATACAAAGTCCTTAGCCTGGCATTCAAGGCCCTTTACTGTCTGGCTTCAATCTACTTTCTACCCTAATTTCACATTATTTCCCTTCACTCATGCCATACTCTGGTCAAAATGAACTGAAAACTATTTCTTGAGCTTGGTATACTGTTTTGTATCTTCTATGAATTCAAATAGGTTGTTCTCATGCCTGTAGTGTTCTCTCACTTCATTTCTGATTTTCCCCATGTAAATGAATAAAGCTCCTTGAGGTCAAGGGCTCTGTCAATATTTATCTTTGTATACCAAGTACCTCTCTTATTGAATTGAATAAAATGACTTGCCCAAAGTCATACAGCTAGACTCAAAGAAAGGACTGGAACCTTGGTCTTTGATTTTCTAGTTCAGAGAAATTCCCATTAGAGTCATCTCTACTTCAAACGTTTCTCACTCTTCCCCAAAGCATACTTTCTACTTGAATCAAACCAGTCTCTTTCCTGTTTTCAAATTTGCATGGCCTATTCCTGCCTCTGTAGATTCTCCTGTCTTGTTCCTCTTTCCTCAGGTGGACTTCCTATTCTTTCTTCCTAACCAAATTCCATACCTCTTTGAAGGTCCAGTTAAAGTTACACTTCTTCTATAGAACCTTCTCTGATTAATCCCACTATCATCACCATGCCTTTTCTCTGAAATTCTTCAATCTTTATAATATGTGCCACACAGTCTAGTAAATGGATTATCCATTGTCTTGTATCACTGTATATTTTCCTATTTATTATTTTCTAACCAGCTAGTCTGAAAGCTCCTAGAAAGTGAGAACTGTTTCTTACACCTTTAAATCTCATGCTATGCCTAGCACTATAATGGACAAATAGTAGGTATGCAATCAATGCTGGTTGAATGCTGGTGAATGAGTTAACACACTTGACCTTAGTCAAGTCATTTAACTTCTCATAGATCAAATGGGGCTAATAACACTCTGTACATCATAAACTGTGCATTCATCAATTCAATAAACCTATCAAGGTCTTTGATGTGTGAAAATAAAGTAATGTTTGTGAAGTACTCAGTAAATATTAAATAATCACAATAAATATTTTAAAGAATCAGAGAATCACATGATTTCAGAGACTTTCAAGCATTGGGAAGCTGCCACTTTTCTAAGCAACCATTTCCCTTTTAGGCACTCTAATTATTTAGAAGCTTTTCCCCCTGATATTAAGCCTAAATTGGCTTCTTCTTCCACTGGATGAACAATGGAGATACAAATAATAAAGTGAGGATCCTTCTTACTAAGGAGTTCACATTCCAGTTACCTGAGGCAGTACTTTTAGGAGTATTAAGCAATAGGGTAAATAGAAAAGCAGGTAGGTGGGGGAGTGAAGATAAATGTTTAACAACTGGCTCTCAAAAATGTATTCACAGGGGCGGCTAGGTGGTGCAGTGAATAAGAGTGCCGGCAAGTAGGGGCCGAGTCAGGATGACCCAGGATCGTTTGGCCTCAGTACTTAGCACCCACACATAAATAACTAGCCGTGTAACCTTGAGCAAGTTACTTAACTCCAATTGCTTTTTTTTTAAAAAAAGCCTTCATGACTGTCTTAAGATTTAATCTACATTATTAATATTTTCGCCACCACTTTTTAAAGTCCATACCAGAGGTGGGGAATATGTGGCCCTCTAAGCCCTCAAGTGTGGCCCTCTGACTGAATCCAAACTTCACAGAACAAATGTGACTTTGAGGCCACAGGTTCCCCACCCCTGGTCTATATAATAAACAAAGGAATAAATCAAATCTTTCATATCAAACCATAGGAGATCTTAGTAGAAGAGATAGCAGCATGGCAGATATTATGGCCCAATAGACCTTAGGAGAACAATGTCGCTATTGTGGTTGACTTGTTTTCAGTCATGTCTGACTCTTCATGAACCCATTTAGAGTTTCTTGGCAAAGATACTGGAGTGATTTACCACTTTATTCTCCAGCTCATTTTATTTTATTTTATTTTTTGCTTTTTGGAGGGGGAGGGCAGGGCAATTGGGGTCAAGTGACTTGCCCAAGGTCACATGGCTAGTAAGTGTTAAGTGTCTGAGGTCGGATCTGAACTCAAGTACTCCTGACTCCAGGGACAGTGCTCTATTTACTGCATCACTTAGCCTCGCCCTCCCCAGCTCATTTAATAGATGAAAAACTGAGGCAAACGGGGTTAAGCAATTTGCCCAGGGTTACCCAACTACACACATTTGAGGCTAGATTTGAACTCAGGAAGATGGCTCTTCCTGACTTTAGGTCCAGCACTCCATCTACTGTATCACCTAGAACAATGGCAGAGCACACTACACCTCCATTCCTTATTTTCCTAGAATTGTACTTGTTGATTCTCTGCTTATCCCCTCTAATGACAAGAGCCTTCATTACCTTCCTTCTTGCCTGTAGGTATCTTATTTGTACTCCACTATTTACAGATTATCTCTTCCACTAGAAGGTAAACACTTTGAGAGTTAGGAATCTGGTTTTGCTTCCATTGTATCCTTAGTGCTTAGCACAGTGCCTGACACATAGTAAGGAGTTAATAAATACCTGTTTTATTGATAAGTTGCAGGTAGATAGACACAGATACATGCAGATCTGTATCTGAAGAGAGAGAGGGGGGGAGGGGGAGGAGGAGGAGGAGGAGGAGGAGGAGAGAAGAAGAAGGAGGAGAAGAAGGAGGAGAAGAAGGAGAAGAAGAAGAAGAAGGAGGAGAAGGAGAAGGAGGAGAAGAGAGAAGGAAGAAGAAGAGAAGAAGAAGAAGAAGAAGAAGAAGAAGAAGAAGAAGAAGAAGAAGAAGAAGAAGAAGAAGAAGAAGAAGAAGAAGAAGAAGAGAAGAAGAAGAAGAAGAAGAAGAAGAAGAAGAAGAAGAAGAAGAAGAAGAAGAAGAAGAAGAAGAAGAAGAAGAAGAAGAAGAAGAAGAAGAAGTCCTCAAATGCTTTTGAATTAACTATCCATGTGATGGGAGACATCATATCCCTGATCATCTGGAAGGGAACAGTGGGCTTAAAGGTCTGAGTGGATTTGAGATAGCTCTTGATTGGTTACTTGGGGAAGGTAGGAAGGGGAGTTAACATCCAGTGGGATGAGAACTGGACAATGAGTATGAGGTAGGGCAGCACACAGGGTGTGTGTGTGTGTGTGTGTGTGTGTGATCTCTTGGTAGGTTCCCAAAAGTTCACACTCCTATGAGCTCTCAAAGCATACTTTATTATCAGTTCTTGAGGTTTTGCCATTTAAAAATCATTGAAATTATATTGGAAAATTTCCATGTTTATTTTTATCCTAAAATATTAATTATGAATAAGTCTTATAATATATAGATAGGTATATCTGTTCATATTGCTTTGATCTTTCCATTAGAGGAGCAAAGGACAAGAACAGCCTACATATATTTGGGTAATGATCAATGCAGTCTAATAAGCTCCAGCAATTTAAGCAATGCATAATTTCTATAATTTTGTTCTAATGATAATCATAAATTAGCACTAGTCATGGCAATTTTATTCTTAAGCAATTTTGTGTGAAAAATAATGATAATGATAGCAATTTCATCAATATCAGTTGGATTCTGAACCAGTTGCCAAGATTCTTTCCTTCCCATCCCACCCAGGCCATCTTGCCGTCTTTGCTATCTACCCTGGGGCTCCTCTACTTTTCCCCACCTAGAACAATATCTTTTGGACTCAACATTCAAAAATCATGCTCCTAGTTTCTAAAACAGCTAATATACTCACCTTTCAAAGTCTCACCTTAGGTCTGAGAACAGCTAGTCAAGCATAAACATTTATAAAATATTTATTTAACCCATGATATCTGGCTGCTCAGCTCTTGTCTTACCATTTCTATTTGTTCTTTCTCTTTACATTCCTTTTCCTGCACTGAGGAAAATAATAAAATACACACACTGCCCATGGACCTATTCACCATTTCTGTGACTCCTCAATCAAAATTTGTCTTCTTTACCATTCTCCTATATGTGTTGTCTCCTGATATCAGAAGAGAAATTCCTTGAGGGCAGGACCTGTTTCACTTTGTGTTTTTATTGCCAGTGTATAGTATAGTGGCTAACATATATTAAATGTTTATCAAATGCTCGTTTACTCATTCATTCATATAGAGGGTAATAGAGAATTTCTGTCTATATGATTAGTCCTGGATTCAATTCCCAATTGTGCCACTATAAAGTGATAGACTACAAATTCATTAGTAAGTCAGAGAATAAGTATCTAATGGGGAGTTACATAGTATCTGACAATTTACTAGGGAAATTTAAAAAAAGGAGGGAAATCCCTCCCTTTTTTGTTTCGAAGTCAGTCAAGGCTTAGATCAAGTTCCCGATTAAGTCTACTTCATCCCACCACATCCCATGGATCTGCTCGTCTTATCAATTCATTTAGTCCTTATTGGATAACTGAAATAAGAAAAAAAAAACAACAACACTAGACTTGGGGCCAAAAGACTTGAGTTCTAGTCCCAAATCTTATTCATATTAGCTCCATGGCTTTGGCTAAGTCACATAGCTGTTAAAGTTCTCAGTTCCTTCATCTATAAAATGGGAATATTTAGTAACCTACATTCCCTTCCCTGCCCCCATCAGGGTTGCTGTGAAGATAAAGATGATGGATGTGAAAACAGGGTTTAACTTCTACCTTCAGAAAACCTATGAAAGATTTTAATATTAATCATATCATTCATTTTACCCAACATACCCTGCTATTTAAGGATCAGTGATTTCATTAGCATGAGTCATCCTTCTGTTGGGTCAGAGCACAAGCTGTCTCTGCCTTCATGGATGGTTTCATAAATGGTTGTGTCCATATAAATTTATCATATAGTGGGGAGACTTTATACACTTTGTTAGATGGATTCATCAGCATCTATTATCAAGCCTAGATAGTGTGTGTGTGTGTGTGTGTGTGTGTGTGTGTGTGTGTGTGTGTGTCTATTTTGGACTGGACTCATGAGTTCATACATGCTGGGAGCTTTCTAGTGAGGCAACCCCCCTCAACCAATATACATGGGCTATAGTTCCAAAATCTTTATTTTAGAATATTGCCCGGGGAGGTGAGTTAAATGAGCTGTTCAGAGTTATATAGGCAGTTTATATCAAAGGTAGTACTTGAACTTGTAAGCTTGATGCTTTGGGCAGCTTTCTAGGGGACTAATAGGATGGTAGACTTGGACTCAGGTAGAAAAGGATTAAAATCCTGTGTCTGACTCTTCTAAGCAATGTGACCCTCAGAAAATCAATTCAACATAGTTCCTCAAGCAACTCACTAGGATCTATATATTAGGTGATATACTCATACTGAGAATTACTTATGATTTGATAGCCACAGCTTCCTTAATGTCTTTCTGTCTGTCTACCTATCTATCTATCCACCTATTTATCTGTCATTTCTTCAACTTATTGGTTTCCCTTTCTTTCATCAAGGGCTAGTCTCAATGGAAAGGTGTCATGTTTTATAGTCATTTGTATCTACCTATAACTTAGCATATAGGTGCTCAAAAAATACTCATTAATTTACTAAAAAGAACTCTAAAAACTAATAGGAAAGACAAAGCAGACTGCCAATATAATCTAAGAGAATGTGAGACTACAGGCATATTAAGTAGAATCTAGCTTTGTGTTGGGGGGGAGAAGGGGGCTAGGATTATGCTCTCAGTTTAAAGAATTCCAGAACCACAGAATGTAAGGGTTAGAAGGGACCTGAGAGGCTCCTGTGAATGGGAAAAGATTCAAAAAGGAGGTGTGGTTTAGTGATGGTCAGGTATAATGGATGAGGAAAAAGAAGTTTTCCACACATATAGTAGGACAGGTTGAGAAAAGCTTAGATATGAGAGAGTGAACTCTAGGTGTTCAGGATGAAGATGTATCAGGAAGGGGACCGAGGTTTATGGTACTGCTACAGCTCAAAATGATGTACGTGATGGTATTAGTAAATGAAGAGCTTTGAAAAAGATGATCAAAACATTATTTGAGCTCAAGGTTAATGAGAAGTCACCGGAGAGATGGAAATAGCATGATGATATGGTTGAGGCCTTGTTAACACTACGTTCATTTATACCAAGGTCCAGTGAAGCAGAGGATTCTAAAATTGCTCCAGGCAAGGACTCTGTGGTTCTACATTTACATGGGGAGAGGATGGAAATGTGAATTCTCCAATACTGCTTCTGTCCTGCCAGAGGGACCTTCATCTAAGGAGAGGGACTAAGAGTCAGTGCAGGGATACCCATGTCATCTGGACATAGACAATACACCAAGATGGTTGAGCATCCCTGAGGAATCCCAGCCTGTTCATTAGTCTTCTCTGGTGTGTAACTGTTGAGACTGTGGCAAATTCCCAGATTGTGCAGACTGGTTATGTGGAAGGTGGAAACTCAGAACTGGTTTATAAAAACATGTGCAGAAAACCCTGATTTCTCCCAAGATTTTCTAGAAGCTTTGGCTTGTCCGCAAGGCAACTGCCCTGGTATGGCCTCCTTAATCTCTTTTTGGGGCTACTGAAGAATAATGCTGCTGCTGTTCAGTCATCTCAGTATGTCTGATTCTCTGTGACCCCTTTGGGGTTTACTTGGCAAAGATCCTAGAGTGTTTTTGACATTTCCTTCTCCAGATCATTTTTCAAATGAGGAAACTGAAGGACTTGCCTGGGGTAACACAGCTTGTAAGTGTCTGAGGCCAGATTTGAACTCTGGCCTTCATGACTCCAGGTCTGTTCATCTATCCATTGTGCCACACAGCCACAAAATTCGCTGAAAATGCTCTAAGTTTTCTGTAAAAGACATTTAGGGAGTGTTGGAGGTAGTGTTTTTGGTAACTAAGACAAAGAGGTGTGTGTGTGTGTGTGTGTGTGTGTGTGTGTGTGTGTGTGCACCTGTGTGAAATCTACTGCCCACAGATAGTGTCTTTATTACTACCGCAGATCTTTTATAGATTGACCAAGTTTGGGAAACTGCTTTGTTCTCCAGGATGTTATGAACAGATGTTTTATTTTCCTGATCACACATGACAAGCCAGTAAAAAGACCCTTCCATATCTGGTGGCACCCTGCATAAAGTAATCCAAAAGAATGTTTTCGCCATATGGTTGAATCTGCACAGGGCTATAAATTGTGCATTATAGAGGCAAACTGGGTTAATATTTACTTCCCCTTTCAGGATTCCAAGAATGATATCCAGCCTCTTAGACTAATTCATGATTTCCCTAATGCTGTGATTTAAAGATAACACTGATTTCTTAGTCCATGCTGCTTTTATTTAATGTATCCCCCACCCCTATTTTTTTTTCTTTAAGGAAGAAAGACTGCAATACCTATTATGAAATTTAGACATATTCTTCTGAGGACAGAAGCAAGATTACTGAGGTCAGTTATAAATCTGTCTGGCCTTCCCAGTGGTAATATTGGGATCACTCTGTCTATGCTGTCAATTCAATTATGCAGCGTAACAAAGGGGAAAAGTTCCCTGACTCATAGAATGATAGTGCTAAAAGGATTATCAGTGGTTATCTCTCTGGCAATCTCTTCATTTTCCAGATGAGGAAAATCAAGCCCAAAGATGTGATGTGACTTCACTCTGGTTGAAGAGGCAGTGAGCAGCAGGCAGTATTCCAACCCAAGGAATCTTAATCCAGGTTCAGCACTCTGTTATACTATGACTCCTCTCCAAGGGATGAACATGGTATAGAAATGAAAGGTAATCTGATGGAATGGCTAGGGTGAACTTGGAGTCATGAAAATCTAGGTTTAAATCCTACTTCTGAAACTTACCTGGCTCCATGACCTTGGTAAAGTCACTTGAACCTCTCTGTGTCTGTTTCCTTTACTGTAAAATGAGGGGGGAATGGACTTGAAGCTCTCTACAATCCTTTATAGTTTCAAATCTATTACCTATCCTGTTCCTTGACTGGCTCAAGCCACCTGAAGTCTTCCTAAAGTGGTCAAGTTTCCAACTATCATATAGGCCAGCCAAACTTAGTCCATTCTTTCTCCAAAACAGCAATTTCTGCCCCACTCATTACCACTTTCTCAGCCAAAATTTCTGCCCTCTTCCTCCTCCTCCTCCTCTTCCTCCTCCCCCCACTCCTCCTCTCTCTATGTTACTGGATATATTGAAAAGACAAAGAATTGTAGTAGATCCAGCCAAACTGGCCTGCTGCCATTCCTCATACAGAAAATTCCATCTTTCACTTTCATGCCTTCATATAGATTGTCCTTAATGCCTGGAAAGCCTGTATTTCTGACTTCTTCACTTCTGAGCATCACAAGCCATGAGGCTTATTTCATTCACAGAATGGTGACTGGGATTGTGAAGGGACTCAAATCAAGTAGTGTGGGGAATGTTTGAAGAAAGTTAGCTGGTTAGGGAGAAGCTTGGAAGATGGAGGTTGGGAGGAGGCATGATGAGAAACTTGTTAGCTTTTGTCGAGTCAGAAGGGCTTGTATATGAAAGAGGGATCATATTTTTACATAGTCTAGAAGGTGATTTGAACTAGGACCAATGTGCTGTAGTTATAGGTAAATGGATTTATGTGAGGAAGAACTTTGTAATAATTAGGCATTCTCAAGAAATAAAATAAGTTGCACTGATAAGTGTTGAACTACGTGTCAATAAAAACACTCAAGGAGAGACTGGAAGAAGAATGTCAAGGATGTTACAGAAGTGATCCCACACTGGAGATGGAGTTGGACTTAATGATTACCAATGTCCCATTAAACCAGAAGTTCCCAAACTTATTTGGCCTACCACCCCCTTTAAAAAAAATCACTCAACAACATCCCCTCCCACCAAAGTCTACTTTCTTTAATCCTTTAATATCCTTTGGGAAATTTGTGTCATTTAAAAATATTTATAATTTTTATTACATGACATCTTAAATTTAATAGTTTACAGTAAATTTGTAATTTTTTCCTGCATTGAAATTTTGATGATGCAATATTGCATCATATAACTGTATAGTATCATATTGTAAACAAGTCATTGCATGGACATATTCCTGCTGATGCATACTGGACTTCCCGACAGTGAATGCTATGTTTACCTGCCAACACTTACTTGTTAAGAACTGTCAGTGGACTTGACCACTGATAGGTTCTTTTCTAGTCAATTTTAATTGTTATAACTGATTAACTTGATACAACCATATAACTTGCATTTTGTGTGCTTATTTGGAAAATAATGTAATCACTGTGACTTTAACTCTGGTACACAGCAGATGAAACATGTACAAACGGTTTTTCAAAATTTTCTTCTCTTTTCTTCTTTCTTTATGCTTCCATAGATCCCTTATGTTTATTTAATGTCCTCTAATTGCCCTGGAGGCTACTACCTCCACCATCCTTCTAGGGACCCCCAGGGGGTGGTATTGCCCACTTTAGGAACCTATGCATTAAACCTTAAAGCATTACATAAATTTGAACTATTGAGGCTGACAACGAATAGGAGATAATACAAGGTAGATGAAAGTGCATTGAAAACTATAAACCACTATGCAGGTGGAAAATGATATTATTTATTAAAAGCATTTTTATCAATGGTCTTCAGAAACCCAGAACAATCAAACTTAACATTCTGCAAGGCATCCATAAGCTGTTCTTTCTTCCTCAAAAGGGCAGACAAAGTCTTATGGAAATATAGGTCACTCAGTCAAAGAATTTCCCAAGAATATATCAATGGTGTCCTATAAATGGTACATAAGATTGTGGCCAGTTCACCTTCCCCAGCTGATAACTTCTTAGGGCTGTCAAGTGCGAAGGCGACACTATCAAGTACATACTTCCATTTCTGTCAAAACGGCTTCTATTGGAGGTTATGGATCACAAAAGCAGAGCCACAGAAGCACAGAGAGAAATGTGCTTAGAGACATGCTTGTTAAGTAACACCAGGAGGAATTTAACTTTGAATCATGCTTAACATTTTTAAATGATGATAAACAGTTCTCACAAAATATTTTGTCACTTGTATATTTTATCACTGAGTACAGGCATGGTAAAATATGCTGTCATGTCTGGGGAATGCAATCATTCAATTTAATAAATGGCCAATATGAGAAGTGAAGCTTTCAATTTTGAAACAGTAAGTAATCTCTCCCTCTTGGAATCTCCACTGTTTTGCTTGTACCTCCCCTCCTCACTTATCATATTATATTCTGTATTTGTAGCTTGCTACTCTTACTAGTCTATAAATTCCTTAAGGGTAAGTGGCCTCATTTGTCTCTGCAGCAATCAATCAGTCATTAAGAATTTATTAAGTCCATCTCCATTATGACACATTATATTAGGTACTAGGGATACAAAAAATTAATTAAAAGGTCTTTGTTCTCAAGAGGCTTATATTCTATGGTGAGAGACAACCCCCTTCCTTGCCCACAACAATGCCTAGCATGAAAATAGGTAATTATAATGTGTTTGTTGAAATCTGGTTCATTAATAAACATTTATTTAATACAATTGAAACAATAGAATATAAACTCTCTGAGGGCAAAAACTGTTTCTTTTTTGTCTTTGTATCCACAGCCCCTTTCTCAGTGCCTTGTAAATAATAGCCAATTAATAAATGCTTGTTGAATTACATTAATAGCAAAATTACTGACTTGAATAGATAAGATAGTATGGATTCTCTTGCTGAGTTTGATACAATGCCAAGTATTTACTTCACACATATATTCTACACTTATGCATATTTTTGTATGACCTCTGAAGCAGACTAAGAGCATAGTCAAGTCAACTACTTTGCACAGACAGTTAGGTGGTGTTGTTACTGTTTTTCATCTTTTATTTTAGAAAAGGACCAATGGCATCATGGGGTGATATCTTGACTTGTGTCTGAATTGGGTTTAAGTGAGGCAGAGTTGCACAAAGTCATCAGTTTGACTCTTTTCAGAATCATTGAAGTCTAGTGGCAAGACAAAATACAAGACACATAATGGCCCATGATACAGGAGATGACCTTGGTGTCTTTAATGTCTGATCAAACTCTAAGCATTCCATAGCCTCTTCTTCAGCCACTTTCATGGAACATATTCTTTTCATCAGCCCATTCCATCAGGGGAAGTCTTCACATTCTTAGGGTAAACATCCCACTACTTTGCTGCTGAGTTTGAGGCCTGCTGGTTACCCTCAAACCTGATTTGGCCTATCTACCAAGGCAGTTTTACTAGTGTGGCCTGTGCATGCTACAGTTTTTTTGGAGCCACAGGTAAAAGCTGGGTGGCAGGTGGACAGCAAAGATGGATGAACAGTTCTGTAAAGGGCTTGGCAAGCCCTCACACCAGAGGTGCTAGGACTCCTTGAACATGGGGTGGCATAGTTAAAAAAGCATAAACTGTAGAGTCAGAATCTTCAGACACATACTAAGAGCATAACCCTGAGCAAGTTACTTAGTATTTGTACTCAAGTACTCAACTACTCCATTTTTAAGATGGTTATAACAGTAGCTACTTTGCAGGGTATAATGGCAAGCAAAATAGGATATTTTGTTGTTTTTTCTGAATAGAGTTTTAGGTAATCAAGTCCCTTTGAGCCTTGCCTTTGATTGTATCAAGAGTCTTTGACTGGAAACAGTAAACATTGTATTGCACTAAATAGAGCTAAGGGTATTTGAAGATCTTCTCTGCTGAAAGTAACTACACAAGGGAGCCCATGGTGGGAGGAGCTTGCAAAAAGGGTGAACAAAAATGAGCAGATAAGAGAAGGAGCAGAGCTGGGAGCAGGTAGAACTGAGAGAGAGAGAGAGAGAGAGAGAGAGAGAGAGAGAGAGAGAGAGAGAGAGAGAGAGAGAATGTTTGTGGTGTTGGTATTCTGTCTGCTGATCTGTGTTACCTTCTCAGACAGAAGCCCTGTCTTGTTCTGTGTTCCTTTCTCACATAGAAGCCCTATCTATTATTCTGTGTTGATTTCACAGACAGAAGCTGTCTGTTGATCTGTGTTGATTTCACAGACAAAAAGTGAATTGAGATGATAGTGCTGGTAATGTATATAAATACTGTTGTAGCCCTGTTAAGCTAGAAACAGAAACTGCTAAGAGCTTGGAGAGGGGAGGAGTACCTGTGAGCTGAGATATAGAACAGTAGCAGAGAGCTGCCTACAAGTGAATCCAGGCAAGAGTTGGGAGCAGTCACAGCCCATGGAAGAGGAACTGCGGAATTTGGAATCTAACCTCTAGTCAAGATGAAAGAGGACTTTACTTGGACACCCTGCACTGACAGTGGAGATTATAACTTACTGTGGCCTAGGGGTGAATGGTGTTCATATTTTCTGCTATTCCTTAAAGATGACTATCAGATATGCTAAATGATATGTAATGTTTAAGACTGTGGCCACCTTAGTAATAAGTTGCTATGTTATCTTGTAGTGAATGTTATGCTTTAGTTTATTGCTGAATAAATAGAGAGTTCATTATACTATGTGATTAGACTCTTAGAGTTATTCACTGCAGCAGTCCTCAGGAAAGCTGCCATAATTGGCTTTATACAGGGTTGTTGTGAAGATCAAATGTGATAATATTTTGGAAGTACTTTGTAGACCTTCAAGCACTATAGGGATGTGAGCTATTTATTATTCTTATTGTTTTGTAGAAGTAATAATAATGGTTATAATTGTCATTGTTACTATTGTTATTATTTGTAAGGTAATAACAACTTCTCTGTAATTTCTTGCCACATGCTTCTCGATTTATTTCCTGGGTCTAAGCAGAGCACATGTGATCTCAGTTTAATATGAGAACCCTTTAAATATCTGAAGACAGTAGCCATGTTAATTAAAAGATAAATAAGGATTTATTAGTTGCCTTCCATGTGCTAGGCACTATGCTAGCTAGGTACCTGGGATAAAAATCCAATAAGTGACATCATTTATACTACCTAAATTCTTCTTTTCTCCAGGCTAAACATCATCAAATTCCTGCAATGGAGCACATTTTTAAAATGGTCCAAGAATGTTATTAGATTAACCTTTTCTCAGTGAACTCTTAGGTTTCTGCCAGCTCTAAATGCTAGAAGTCAAAGCAGTAACTAGGAACTTGAGTGCCTAGAGCAAGCAACATGAAACACCCTCTATAACTTTCTAGAGACAAGATCATTGGGTGAAGGAGCAAACCCTAGGATTTAAGGACACATGTTGAGAGATATATAGTAAGGTTATTGCTGGGGAGATAGCTATGGGGGTTGCTGGGGGTGGGGACTGATGTAGGTCAGATAGAAGCTCCTATAAGATATAGCATCTTGGGAAGGAAGTATGCCATCTGGTAACTTTCTTTTTCAACAAATACTCTCTCTGTTTCTCTCCCTTTCTCTCTCTCTCTGTTTCTCTCCCTTTCTCTTGTTTTGGCAAACAGAGACAGTATGGCAGAGGGCTAGCCTTGGAGTAAGGAAGAGTTGGGCTTAATTATTACTTCTGATGGCTCCTGCCTATGTAGCTATGGTTAGTTTCTAGTTAGCACAAATAAGAAATTCCCTGAAATCATCAAATTATTCTAATTACTACTGTATTTTTCCATTGAGCTGGAACAAATTACCATATTTTTACATAATTATAACTTCAGATAGTATGAATTAAAAATATGAGGATGCTCCAGGAGACTCACTGTTCACACTAATTGAGACCTAGCTGCATAGGCAAGTCAGGCAGCCTCTCAGTTGTTGTTCAGTTATGTCCAACTCTCCGTGACTGCATTTGGGGTTTTCTTGGCTGAGATATTGGAGTAGTTTGCCATTTTCTTCTCCAGCTCATTTTACAGATAATGATACTGAGGCAAAAAGGATTAAGTGCCTTACCCAGGGTCACACTTCTAGCAAGTGCCTGAGTCCAAATTTGAGCTCAGATCCTCTTTGTGCTCCCAGGCAACTAAGACTATGTTACAAATGATTTGCTAATCTGTATCAATGAAAGAAGTTTACAAACTGGGAGTTGTATATATGGCTGCAATCATGGATCTGAACAAAAAATAAAATATCCCTAACTAGGTATTAAATTCATTTGTTTTTAGCTATAGAAGGAATTCAGATACTATTAGCACACTCTGCTTTAAGGCAAAGTTCAGGTTACCCGGTCATAGTTCTTGTTAAGCTATTAGCTCGTTATCTATGACTCTTATTTCCAATATGATTCTTCAGAGACTTTTAACACTGCTGAGAATTGAATGAAACATGTGCAGCCAAGACCCTACTTTCTTCCCAGCACATTAAAATTTCCTCCTAAACGAATGAATGCATCTATTATCTGTTTCCCATAAACCTCCCTTTCTACTGACAGCACTTTTAGTATTCTAATGATTACAGACACATCCTGAAATCTTTTTACCTGCTGGCTTGGTGTTTAGGTTTAATAGACCTTATTAAGGATTTCAAGCAATTTGAGTATGTCATCACTTACCTTGGAATAACAATTTCACTAAAAACCTCCATGATGTCTGTCTTCTTATCCTGTGTTATGTGAACAATAGAACTGGCTGGTTCACAATGTACAAGGTAGATCCTGTTTTAGCAGATAGAAATATGGACAGCAAAGAGGGAGAAATGGTATGCTTCTGATGTCTGGTGATAAATGTACCAAGCTGCCTCCCCTATTTGATTTGGCTGAAAGGGACCTCACAACTCACCTGGTTCAGCCCTCTCATTTCACAAATGAGGAAGCTGAGGCCAAAAGTGATTATGTTACCAAGATTGCACATGAGCCAAGATTCCAACCAGGGTCCTCTGATTTTAAATTCAATGTCCCCACCCTCCTACCCATCACCCATGGCACAACTCTGTATCGCCAAGGGTCAAAGATAATGCTATTAAAATGCAGACTGATTGGGAATATTTTTAGACATAAAGAGAAACACAGCTTTTTCTCTCACATGGTTGAAAATGTTAACTATGTGCTGTTTGGATTTATAACCTTTCTGTTTTAGAGACTTTGGATAAAACAAACAACAGTAATGAGCCCATAAACAATTTGGAAATTGCTTGTGTAGAAACCTCACATGATCAGAACAAAGCCAAGAGTAAGGTAGCAAGATAAAATGTTCTTTGTATGGCTGAAGAAGATCTCACAAAGTTCTCACAATGGAGTGAGGTTGATTTCAGTTTAATATGAGGGAAAAAACCCTACTAACAATAAGAGCTGCCCCAAAGCAGAGTGGGATGACCTGTATAGTAATGAGTCCCCCACCAGTGGGAATATTCAAGTATAAGCTAAATGGCTTGTTAAAGATGCTGTATATGGATTTGTGGCTCCTGTGGCTATTTCCTTAAATTCAATTTTTATTCAGTTCAACTTAACAAACATTAGTTATGATCACTTTGAGGATACCAGGGCAACTGAGAAGTGAGAATAGAAAGCAGCAGTTATAAAAACTGGCCTTGAGAATTCCACCTGTCTCTCTCTCACTCTGAGGCTGCTTTTACATTATAGATAAAAATGAGATAGACAGAGAACTTTAGGCTGTTGTTTATTACAGACTGGCTCTCCGCACTTTTAATTTTTATAGCTATTTGTTGAGATGAACATAATAAGGCAAGTAAGACTTCTGCAATTGGGTATGTTGGGGGGAGGGAGTCCCTTGTTCCTGGGTGGCTTTCCTTGTGAATTCCCATGTTCCCCATGTCATGCCCCCAGAGATATCTTTATGGAGGCTAAAGTGTGAGCTGGAATTTTGGAAAACAGAGAACATGGAAGGTTTGGCAGTGATGGAGTTGTATTAGAAGGTTGTTGAGCACAGCATCCTTGAAAACAGCCTCTGGGATATTCTTTCTTCTTTCATGTTGGCCCATGTCACAGGCTGTGGCCAATGCGCAGAAGTCACAGAATCCTGACATTAAGTCATTATTCTAAGCAACGTATAGTCTTTGATGTTCTCTGGGATCCATTCTGTTTCTTGACCTCGTTGGTTCAAAGAGCAATCAAGTGAAGGGTTTTGGGATCAGAACTGACTTAATCAGTCTTATGAATTATTAAGATTACCTCATCAGTGCTAGGAAGGAGGGACCTTCTTCCTAGAGCAAAAGAGGCTAGAATCAGGGGACTCAGGTGGTTATTATAATAGTCCATGTGGGGACCTGATGCTTAGTTAGTGAGTATGGGAATGAAAAATGAAGAAAAATATGAAGGGTGTGTGTTGTAGAGAGATGCCATGAGTTGGTGAATACTAAGACAAGTGGAGACTTGAAGAGGAAAAGGAAATAGGCCAATGCTATCTCAAAACTGTGGAGCATGGTGACTGGGCAAAGGATAGTAATATCAAAGCAAATAGAAATGTTAGAAGGACTGGCCAGTTTTGGAAGGACTCTGATAAATCAGTTTTGGACACCCTGAGCCGAGGTGATGGTGGGTCAGGTAGGGCAGGGTATCTTCAGTTAGTTGGAAATACTGGACTTAAGTACAGCAGAGAGGTACAGGTTTCAGATACAGATCTGGAAGTTTTACTGCAAATTTGGAGATGGCAAGTGAGGCCTTGGAATGCACAAAATTACTGAGGAATACAGCATATACTTTATTCCTTGCAAATAACAGATAAGCTTCTTTGTTCCCTAGCACAGTGTTGGGCTGGGAAATCAGGAACACCTGAGTTCAAATCTAACCTTAGACAATTAATAGCTGGGTGACCCTGGGGAAATCACTTCACTTTTACTTGCTTCAGTTTCCTCATGTAAAATGGAGATTATAAAAGGACCTATGTTCTGGGACATTGCTGAGCTCCTCTCTCTTCCTCTTGGCTCCAATGTGAGTTCCCACCCTTTGTGAGGATCAAATGAGATGATGTTTATACAATGCTTAGCAAAGTACCTGAAACACAGTAGGCATTTAATAAATGCTCATTCTGCTCTTCTTTCCCTTTTTTGTTATTTAAACAAGTTCTTTGCTGTCTTCAAAGTTCAGCACAAATTTCACCTTCTTTTTATTCAGTCATTTTTTCACTTGTGTCTGACACTTCATGATCCCATTGGGAGTTTTCCTGGCAAAGATTCTGGAGTGGTTTGTCATTTCCTTCTCCAGTTCATTTTATAGGTGAGGAACTGAGGCAAACAGGGCTAAGTGACTTATCCAGGGTCATACAGATAGTAAGTATGTGAGGTCAGATTTGAACTAATGAAGATGAGTCTTCCTGATTCCAAGCCCAGTGAGCCACCTAGCTGTCCAATTTTCAACTTCTACAGGAAGCCTAATTTGAGCCCCCTCAGCTGCTAGTAGTCTACTACCCCAGGAAATCATTTTGTGTCTATGCTGAGATTAGAGAGCTCTCTGTCAAATCCCCTGCTACTGGAAATGCATTGAAAGCTGGTCTGATGAAGAGGAAGAAGCACTGGAGTCTGTCAGAAGATCTGGTTTCTAGGCCTAGTTTTGCTATATCTTTGGAGATGACTCCTTTAACCTATCTGAGTTTCAGTCTCCTAAACTGTAAAATGGACATAGTAATACTCATATGCCTACTTTATAGGGGTAGTAGTGAGGGAAATGCTTTGTAAACTCTAATATTATATACTTTTTAAAAAAGCAATTGGGGTTAAGTTGCTCAAGGTTACATGGCTAGTCATTATTTATGTGTGGGTGCTCATTTTCTGAGGCCGGATTTGATCCTGGGTCATCCCAACTCTGAGGCCTACACTCTTACTCACTGTTCCACCTAGCCGCCCCTAATATTATATACTGTTCAGCTATAACACATGGGTCTATTTCTTTTAGCTCACAGGTCAATGTCAATTTCTATATTTCTCTGTAAAGAATCAAAAACTGTACCAATACATGATGGAAGATCTACCTCTACTTCCCTGTATGTGACTGATTTGACATTAAGAAGCAGTCTTGGTTAGCTTATGAATTAAGAGCTGGCAGAAGTTGCTTCAGTGGAATAGGTTGTTTCCTGAGATAGTAAAGCCTCCATTACCAGAGATAACAATGTAGAGGCTGGATGGTAATTTCTTGAGGGGCTATAGGGAGAGGGGATTCCTGCTTACAAGAGAATTGGACAAGCTGGTCTGGCCCATTCTAGATCTGAGATTTGGTCATGATTGATCTGACTGGGTATATTACCAATTTATATTATTTAGTTTCAGCTGGGCTTTCACTATAGCATGGCACTCTTTTCATTCCTCCCTGAGTTCCTGTCCCATTTAACATGATGACTGTTCCAAACCTTCCAAAGTCTTCTCTCTGCAAGTCTCCCATACCACCCTCCCCTCTCAGGATTTTACTTTTTTTTTTTACTGAGGAAATTGAAGCTATTGGTCATAAGCTTCTTCTCCCTTTTATTAATTTCATGAACCGCTGACATTGTCATCCACTTTCTCCTCATTTCATTTGTGATCTTGTTGCATCTTTGTCAAGACCAACCTCCCTAAATATATCCTTGACCCCATTACCTCTTCTCTTCTCTACCAGATTACTTCCTTGATCGTCTCTGTCTCTCTCCCTGTCTCTGTCTGTTTTTATCTCTTTAATTTTCAGTCTCTTCCTGTTTACTGGTTCCTTCTCTGCTTTCTCCATGCAAGTCCAGGTTTTACCCATCTATACAAATCTATCATTAGACTTTGCCATCACCACATGCTATCATCCTAGAGCTCTCTTCCCTTTCTTAGCAAAACATCTAGAAAAAGCTTTCTATACTCATCGTATCATCTTCTACTCATCATTTTTTAGTCTGCTTCCACTTCATATCCCTCAACTCTGAGTGTATGCTCAAGGCTCCATCTCTTTTCTTCTCTTTCTTGGTACTCTTATCATCTATCATGGGTTTAATTATCATCTCTGTGTAGATGAGTCACAGATCTTTATATCTTGCTATAGTTTCTTTCTGGAGCTGAGTCACAAAGTATATACTGGATATTTCAAACTGAATGTCCTGAAGACTTCCCTGACTTGCCATGTCCAAAATATAACTCATTATTTTCCCCCATCAAACTTCCTTATTTCTTTTTAGGGCATCACCGTTCTTCCAGTCTCCCAAATTTATGACCTTGGCATTATCCTCCACTCTTAGCTTTCCTTCCCCCACCCCAGACAGCAATAACTTGCCATATCTGGCCATTTTTATCTCTGTAACATTTTCCTGCATCTTATCTGACCTTTTCTTTCTACCTATGCCACCACTTTTAATTCAGGCAGCCATCATATCTTGCCTAGGTTATTGCAACAATTTCCTAGCTTTTCTCCTTTCCTCAAACTTCTTCTACAGCCAATCTATTCTCCACGTAGCTGCCAAAGATTTATATTAAGTGTGTTTATGATATAGTCACTTCCTTACTCAATCAACAGTCAACTGCCATGGTTTCTTCTCTCTCTCTGATTAAAATAACAAACAAAAAATATATAAACAGTCAATCACAACTTGACTTTATTCCAAACTTCTCATCCTCATTATACATTATTTCCCTTTTTGTACTCTATTGTCTAGCGGCCTTCCTATTCCTAGCACACATTAATTCATTTCCTTTCTCTGTGCCATGTTGATGCCTATAGTGCCTTTTCTACCCAACTCCATCTGATAAAAGCTCTCTCTTTCTTCAAGAAAGTTCAGCACTCCCTACATGAATCCTTTCCTCATCTCAACTGCTACTGTCATCCTCCTTAGCCAATTTTTACTTATGCTGTCTGCATTTATCCTGGATATAATTACCATATCTTCCCTAGGAGAATGCAAGCTGCTTGAGGGGAGAGTATTCTTTCATTCTTTGTATTTGTATCCCCTGCAGCTATCATCATGCTTCACCCATAGAAAGTACATAATAGATATTTAATGACTAATACAAAAAGTGTGACGACAAAGTAATGAGATGCACATTTTGATTAAATGTACCCAAATATGAATATTCACATGTGTTTTATTGACATCTCCTGCAAGGTTGGAGGGAAGGAAAGGATTTCAGACTTTTCTGGCAGTAGAATAAAAAGTCCTGCCCTGTTGTAAAACATCATTGTAGTCATGCCTTTGGAGGCCATGGCCTGACCAAGACCCTCAGATAAAATCATAAACAGATTTAACTCAAAGTAGTTCCCTTCAAAATCTATACACTTATTCCAGAAATACTATCACTACATTTTTGAATGTTCTTCTTAGAGACTGGCTTGATTAGACATAAAAAAATGTTTTATTATCAGACTATGCTTTAACAAATATTTATTAAGTACCTATCCTTTTCGATAAACAGAGATTTGGAGTACAACGGATATTAGGTAGCTAGATCTAAAAATTGAGAAGGTGGGAAGAAAAAAAGGTAGCAACATCAAGAATGTTGACGTGAAAAGCTTGATGAATGGCAGTATACTTGGTGACGAAGTGAAATCAGAGCTAGGGGTTTAGGAGAAAAAGCAGTAACTGGCTCAGGTTTGTATTCAAAATTGCCTGCTTTATATACCTTTCCATGATATTGAATAAGTTTGGGGTTATATTCTAAGATCAAATCAGCACTGAAAGGGTTTCAGTTGCTATCATTGGGCTGATTCCAAGTAATATGCTTCCTATCCTCAAGAGAGTTTCTAAACAGGAGATCTGAACAATACTCTTGTTATAAGTGGATAATTGTATATGATAACTAATAGGAATGGTTTAATATCCACTTAGATGTTCTGGGTCTGATCTGGTGGTTTAAAAAAATGTTCCCAGAACACAGAAAAAACCCTTTTGCAACTTTCCTTTTCCTTCAGTTCTTCAGTCATGGAGGTCTCCCCAGTTCTTTAGGGTAATTTTGGCAAGAGCACAGAGACTCCTCCTTATCCACATATTGGCAACCATATATTTGACTTTACACAGTCAGCAGAAGATTGTTTTCCACCCACTCTCCAGGTTCAAGAAAGATCACAAGCCATATGCTATAGTGAGCTAGGCCACAACTTCACCAATTCCTGACTTAGACTTGAAAAGCCAGATGGACATGTCTGATCCAAACAGCCAAGCGTATCTTTGGGCACAGTCTTCAGTGGTGGCATGCCAGGACTGCCATTCCATTTGCCTAGAGTAAGCTAATCTTAGAGGTTACAGACAAGTTGCTGACCTATACCAGTGGAGGGTGTTTCCATGGCAGGGATTCCCCATGCTGATGAAATAAAAGGTCTAGATTAAAAAAGAAAGAAAGAAAGAAAAGTTCATGTGTTATATATGAAAATTACCTGATATTTACATCTTGCCTTTTTTGTGTATGTGTATGTATTTTTAAAAAATTAGTCAAATTTTTATTTGAATGACACAGGGAATTCTCAGTAAAGAATCTTCAACATTTGCAGAGTGGCATCTTCTATGTAATTTACCATTTTAGAGAGATGCCCAGGAGTACTGAGAATGAGTGATTATCCCAGCATCATACAAGATATCTCAGAGAGAGGACTTGAACTCAGGTTTTCCTGATTCTGAGGCCACCTCTTTGTCCATAATTCCACACTGCCTTAGAGTTTATAAAGCATTTCATATTCTGGACTAGAAGTCAGGATATCTGTCTTTAAGCTCTGATTGCCACCAAATAATTGTAAGGCTTTAGGAAAATCTCTGCCCCATATCTGGGCCTTGGTTTTCTCATCTACCAAATAAGGGAAATGAACTAGACTATCTCCCATAATAAATGAATCTCTTACAATACACATGACACCTTATCTTGCAGATGGAATAGAAACTATTATCCCTGTTTGACAGATGACTTGCCCAAAGAAACACAGGGCATACCTAGAATAGCTCGGACCCAAATCCATATGTCTGCTTTTAAGCATAGAGCTTTTATTTTTTTCTTAGAAGGTTTCTTTTTAATTGCTTCATTATATACATATATATATATTTTATATATGCATATACATATATGGTGACCTATATTTCCCAATATCTTTTGTTTTTATATGACACATTTCCCAATACATTTGTTTTCCCGCTCTTCCTCTTCCTATAGGCAGCTAGTTGTCTCAGTGGGCAGAGTGTAGGCCCTGGAGTCAGGGAAGATGTGAGTTCAAAACTAGACTCAGAAACTTATGAGCTGTGTGACCCTGGGTAAGTTATCTAACTTCTACTTGCCTCAGGTCCCTCAACCATAATATGGGAATCATAATAACACCTATCTCCCACAATTGTTGTGAGGATCAAATGAGATAATATTTGTAAGCACTTTGCATAATCCAGGCATATAATAGGTGCTTAATAAATGTTTATTTCCTTTCCATTGCTTAGACAAAAGAATCTAAAAGAGAGAATAAAAAAAACACTTCAAAAAACTATCTAATACACTGAAAATGTCTGACATTACATAGAATATTCCTTACTGGGGCGGCTAGGTGGCGCAGTGGATAGAGCGCCGGCCCTGGAATCAGAAGGACCTGAGTTCGGAGCCGGCCTCCGACACCTAATCGGCACAAACAAAAACCTAGCCGTGTAACCTTGGGCAAGTTACTTAACCCCAATTGCCCTAAAGGGGCGGCTAGGTGGCGCAGTGAGTAAGAGCGCCCTCGGAGTTTGGAGGACCCGAGATCAGATCCGGCCTCAGAAAATGAGCACCCACGCATAAATCAAATGACTAGCCGTGTAACCTTGAGCAAGTTACTTAACCCCAATTGCTTAAAAAAAAAAAAAAAAGAATATTCCTTACTCATAACCCCCAAACTCCATGAAGATGGTGTGAGTCTTCAGTCAATGGCAATGGCTCATCTTTATATAGTGCTTGACATTATACAAATTACTTTACTGACAACAATCCCATGAAGAACATATAGGGCATTCAGTTTAGGCCTAAATTTCCTTTCCTTGCCTGACCTTCTGATACTCCAAGATGACAGGAGATAATATTTTTGCTCAAGCCAACCTCTGGTTGGATTAATGCTCCTACTAGTCATTTTCCATGATCTCCTCATCCTATGATCTCATGTCTGATAGCAATGAGAGAGATACCAGTATGTGAGCTAGCAGAGAAAGTGGCCAGACTGTGAGTCAGGAGACTTCTGCTCTTCACTTGGCACTCCCATTGACTTACTGGGTGACCTTACCAACTCAGTTTCCTTCCCCTCCTGGGGTTTTAGTTTCCTAACCTGTGAAAGGAGAGAATGGCAGCTAGATGTCCTCCAAAATTCCTTCGAGTTCTGGGATTCTATGAGTACTGCAAAGGGAGATATATGTGTAGAAACTCATAAAATGACATGATTCCCTGGGAATACAAATATGCACAGTTTAATTTATGCTGAGCTTGTATGGGCCAGGAGTCCTTAACCTTCAAACCAAGATATTTTCATAATGCATAAGCTCTTCTTCCCCCAAAGAATCCATAACATGGAAATTGACAAAATGCATCAAGCTAATTTCAGGCATATGAGGACATAGTCTAACAAAAAATTAACAACAAGAGGAGGAAAGAAGAGAATAATTGTTTATATAGAACCTACTATGTGCTAGGCACTATGTTAAGTGCTTTACAAATCCTACGTCATTTGATCCCCACAACAACCCTGTGAAGCTGGTTCTGTTTTCTCCATTTTGCAGCTGAGGAAACAGGAAAAGAGAAGTTAAGTGACTTGCCCAATGTCACACTGTCTGAGGTAAAATTTGAACTCAGGTCTTCCTGACTCTGGGTTCTATTCTTTGTACAACCTAGCAGCCTTAACAAAATGCAGACATACTGTGATGTAGTGGATAGAAAGCTGATCTCTAAGCAGGGAGACTTGACTTCAAGAATGACCTCTAACACAAAAAAGGATATGTGAGCTTCATAAAGCCATTTAACTCCTCAATAATCTGGAAAATTTAATATGACTCTAAGTTAGAAAGGAGGTCCCAGAATCCATTGTGAGGTTCCTCTTTAGTGTCTATGTAGGCCCTGGAAAGTCATTTAACCCTGATTGCCTCAGTTCCCTCATCTGTAAAATGAGCTGAAGAAGTAAATGACAAACCCTTCTAGAATCTTTGCCAAGAAAACTCCAAATGGGGACACAAAGAGACACATGACTAAAAAAAAAACAAACCCATGACTGAACAACAAAAGTAACACTGAAATAAAGGTCTAATCCCTATCCCTAACAAAAACACGTTCATTACTAATAAACTTCTCTCAAATGCTGAAACAAATCTCCTCATTCATTATTCACAAAAACTTGCAACTTGAAATAGTAATGTTGCAGTGGGTAGGGGGAAAATATAATTTTTTATCTCTTCAAATTGTTAATGTTGTTTTTTTTTAAATCAGGTTTGTTTCAAGGGCAGAGGTAGATGATGAAGAACATCTCACCCAAAAACAATTTTTATCTTGTAAGGGTCAGAATTCACTGACTCAACAGATACAGCCAAATTGATGACAATGTGAGGGTATGATGCAACACAAGTCTGAAAGAAATTTTGTCTTGATCTTAGAACTGGGCCCACAGATCTGAAGCTGGGAAGGACTTTATAGATCCTCTAGTCCAATCTACAGATGAAGAAACTGAGGTCCAGGGAAAGTTAGTGACTTGACCAAGGTTGATCATGTTGTAGGCAGCAGAATTAAGTCAGAACCCAGGTCTACTGTTCGCAGTCCAATGTTCTTTCCATTAGACCAAGTCACCTGTCTCTTGATATAAAACTATTTTGTTTTCATAAAATCATAGAATACTAGTGCTAAAAGTAATCCCTGTAGTGGCTACCTAGGTGACAACTAGATGGTGCAGTGCTGGGTCAGGAACATCTGAGTTCAATTCCAACCTCAGACATTTACTAGCTGTGCAGTCTTGGGAAAGTCACTTAGCCCCTGTTTATTAACAATAATAATAATATATTTTAAAATAACTAACATTTATATAGTGCATATGAGGTGCCAGGAAGTCTGCTAAGCATTTTACAAATATCACCTCATTTTTATCCTCAAAAAAACCCTTGGAGTTAGGTGCTATCATTACTCCCATTTTACAGATCTGGAAACTGAAGCAGAAGTGAAGAAGTGATTTCCTCAGGGGCACCCAGCTAATAAGTCCTTGAATCAGCATTTAAACTGAAATATTCCCAACATCAAGTACAAGGCTCTATCTACTATGCCAGCTAGTGTCCCCAAAAGCACTGCTCTATTTTATCATTGGGAGGCACTTTCTTAGGTTAATTCAGATTTGGCTTCTCTATAACTTGTTGGAATTTTTCCTTCCTTTTTGGGCCAAGCAGAAAATGTCTGATCAACCTTTCATGTAGCCCATTTTTGCCTATGTGAAGATAACATGTCCTTTCCCTCCAAAGGCCTTTGTTCAGAATAAACTTCCTAATTTTCTTTCATCAATTCTCACATGAAATGACTTTGAATCCCTTCAGTATCCTGGTCACTTTCCTCTGAAAATATTCTAGCTTGTCAAAGTGTTTCCTAAAATAGTATATGGAACTGGACATGAAATTACCAATATGTTTTGAACACAACCTCATGTAATAGGATAACTTCTTTTATTTATTATTTCCCCTCAAGGCAATTTGAGATTGAATGAATTTTTTTGGACTACCCTATCACTATATTGACTCATATTGAACTTATGGTCAACTGAAACCTCAGGACTTCTCTCTCCCTGCAAAAAAAACTGATGTTTTCTCCAGATTCTACTTGCTGCACTGATTTTTTAAAATCTAAGTAAAGGACTCCAGTTGTACAGTGGCCTCAAAAGACTGAGGTCAAGGGAGAGACTAAAGTTCATAAAATTATGGTGGGCATTAGGACTGGGACTTTCTCAAATTCTAGAATACTGAAACTAGGGGAAACCCCTTGAAGCTTGAAAGAGGTATGTTTGGGATTAGTTATAATTCTATTATATGCATATATAAATATATATTATCAGAAAGAGATGGATTATTTAATAAAATTTATTATTCATAGAGATGGTAAAGATCACAAGGCTGACTTAAAGGAAGGAAGTCTGGTACATTAACAAGACAGTTGATCGGAACAATAGCACCTGAATTGGAATGCCAACACTTCTGCTTCCTCTCTATGTGTTTCCAAACAATACAATGATCTCCTCTGGACCTCAGTGTCTCCATCTGTAAAATACCTGTACTTATTGTGCTCAGCAAAACAACTGGCACAAAGCAACCACTTAAGAAATGCTGCTAACTTGACTTGACAAGAGTTCAAGTGGAAGACCTCTAAGTTTTCTTCAAATTCTAATCTATAGTATTATGCTATGAAGATAAAAATGATCACAGTTGACCTCTTTAAGATTTTTAGAGCCCATACACATTATCTCACTTGAACCCCTTAACCAGCCTGTAAGTTAAGTCAGTCAAAAGTTAGTCAACAAACATTTAATCAACTATTTACTATGTGTCAGGTACTGTGCTAAGTGCTAGGGATAGAAAGAAGGGCAAAAGACAGCCTCTGAACCCAAGGAATTCAAATTCTGATGAGCAAAACAAAATATAAACAATTTGGTACACCATCGTATGTATGTATCCATGTAGGTCTTATATGTATATTTCCCTTTACTTTACAGAGCAGGACACTGATTCTCAAAAAGGTTAATGACCGCACAGCTATTAAATACCAAAGAGGAGATTACAATATGGATCTTCCTAACTTCAAGTTCAACACTCAAATGACTGCATCCCGAGCAGTTTTCCGCAGGTTCAAACTTTACTCTCTTAAACTTAAACTCTCCATTTTGGTAAATATAGTTACAAAGGTTGAAAGTTAAAAGGTAGGTATATTGAAATACAATTTTTAATATTTAATCATCTATCTAGCTAGGTAGCTAGGTAGCTAGCTAGCCAGCTATCATCTATCTCTCTCTCTATCCATCCATCCATCTCTAACTAACTTAAAACCCTGATAAGAACTCTGCCTTGAGGGAATATCTCTCTCCTTTTTTCCTCCCTTTCTCTCCCCTCCCTTTCCCCAGAGCTGACAAACACACACACATACCAATTGAGGCTTAGAAGCCATCCAGTCCAACTCATTTTATAGTATTTAGTAAATTCCGATCCAAACTGGATAAAAAAAGAAAGCTAGGATCAAAGAATCCTCAAACTTTATAGTTTTGGAGATGAAAAGGACCACAGAGATGATTTAGCCTGGCCTTAATGCTGTTCCTTGCACACGACACTTCATCTCCTTTCATCATACCTTTCCATTGCTTGTTCCTAATACCTAGAGCAGCGATACTGAGAGAAGAATTGGACAGGCACTGGAACCTGTCCAGACTTTGCTATGTCATAGGAACTGAAATACCCTTTAAGATCATCTAGAGCAGAAATTCTTAATCTTCTGCTGTGCCACAGATCGTTTTTAGGTCCAGTGAAGACTTGTGGATTGTTTCTTAGAATAAAGTTTTTAAATTCCTAAAATAAAATACATAAAATTACAAAGGAAAAAAATTGAAGTAGAGCTATTAACACACACACACATTCATGAAATCCGCTTAAAAATTCCTGGTTCACAGCAATACTCTACAGATGAGCCAACTGAGGCCACGAGGCTATGTGAGTTAATTTCACATAAACAATAAAAGTAAAACTTGATTAAAATCCAGGTTTGAGGGTTCTGAATCCAGTACACAGTGTTCCTTACCATTCTCCCCTCTCCTCAATCAAAATCCAAACACTACATATCTTTCCATGGTAGTTTTCCTTATAAAGTGTGGTTAGCATTGAAACCCCTTTATAGATCATACCACTATAGCCAGGAACCCTGCAGAACAGAGATGTCAGGTAGAATTACATGTATGTGTTATTCAAACGAGGAGAATTATGAGCTAGCGGGCATGATGTAGGATTCAGCACTCTCACTTAGTCTAATAAAAATCAGAGAGAGTTAATACTTCTGGCAACAGAGTTCACAGAGTAAGGGAAAGGACATAATTCTGCTAAGAGATGTGGAGAAAAATCAAACAAGTCTGAAAACATGAACTGAATATTATACTTCTTGTTCACATTTATCTAAATCAAATCTCTAAGGGTGTTTTTATCGGTAGCTCCCGGAATCTTAAGGTTCTGAATATTATACTTAAAGGAAATTTAAAATAATGGCTATCCAAAAGGCTCTAAATTCTAAATTTTATTTTGAGACAGTTAATTTTTCTGACATTAAAATCCACTGGCTAGGAGCCAAGATGGCAGAGTAGAAACAGCGTGTCCAAGCCACTCTTCCCCCAGACTACCTCCAAACTATGTAAAAGGGGACTCTGAACAACTTCTGAAGCCCCAGCACCCACAGAATGACACAGAGAAGCTAACCTCCCGCTGAGGACAGCCCAGCAGCCCTGCAGGAAGGACCAGAGCAGCACTCTGGGAGCCGGCAGTGCAGCGGGCAGTGTGCGGGGAATCAAGCACAGGTCTGCCTGAGTTGCAGTTTTAGCCCCAGGGTGGCAGGGCCAGCAGTCAGCTGGAGGGACCCCAGAACACCAGCAGCTGTGGCGATTCCATAATTATCAACATAGACATGCCTAGGACAAAGTGAGAGGTTAGTGCCCTATGGACTTTGGGACCAGTATTTGGGGAACGCATCAGCTTCCTCCCCTGGGGGCTAGAAGCAGCTGAGGAGACATGCCATTTTGTAGTTTTCAGAGGCAGCTCCTGCTCCTGGCCTGCAAACTGTAGGGAGATCCAGCGATCAGTCTTGGGGTGGGGGGGCAGTAATCACTCTTGCTTTAACCTCCATGGATCTGGATTGTGATCTGGGGTGGAGGTTGTGGGTGGGTTTCCAGCTTGCCAGAAACAGAAGTTGCCCCCACACACATGTTTGGGATGAAAGTTCCCATCTGACGCCAGGCCATACTGTGGTAACAAGCTCAAAAGTCAAGTAATTAAGTGGCAACATGCCAAGGCAAAGGAAACAAATTAAACAAAAAATGCAACCTTAGACTCCTACTTTGGGGGCAAAGAGGATCGAAGCATAGAGCAAGAGGAGGGCTGTGAGGTCAGAAGTCCTACTCCAAAAGCCCCAGGGGAAAACATGAGGGGGTTGCAGGCCATAGAGGACCTTAAGAAGGACTTTAACAATCAAATAAGAGAAGTGGAGGAAAAATTGGGAAGAGAAATGAGAAGGATGCAGGAAAAGTATGAAATGAGGGACAACAGCCTGACTGAGGAAAACAACACCTTAAAAAACAGACTAACTCAAATGGCAAAGGAGGCCCAAAAGAGCAATGAGGAGAAGAATGCCTTAAAAAGTTGAATTTGCCAGATGGAAAAAGAATCTCAAAAGTTCACTGAGGAGATTCATTCCTTCAGAGTTAGACGGGAGCAAATGGAAGCTAATGACTTTATGAGAAATCAAGATACTGTTAAGCAGATCCAAACAAACGAAAGATTAGAAGGCAATGTCAAATATCTCATGGGGAAAACCACTGACCTGGAAAATAGATCCAGGAGAGACAATTTAAAAATTATTGGCCTACCTGAAAGCCATGATCAAAGAAAGAACCTAGAAATTACCTTTCAAGAAATTCTCAAGGAAAACTGCCCTGATGTTTTAGATCCAGAGGGCAAAATAGAGGTTGAAAGAATCCACCGATCACCTCCTGAAAAAGATCCCAAAAAGAAAACTCCCAGAAATATTATAGCCAGGTTCCAGAATCCCCAGATCAAGTAGAAAATACTCCAAGCAGCCAGGAAGAAACAATTTCAATATTGTGGAAACACAATCAGAATAGCCCAGGACCTGGCAGCTTCTACACTGAGGGAGAGAAGGGCATGGAATATGATATTCCAGAGGGCAAAAGAACTGGGAATGAACCCAAGGGTCACCTGCCCAGCAAAACTGAGTATTTTGTTTCAGGGGAAAATATGGTCATTCAGTGGAATAGAGGACTTTCAAGCATTCTTGAGGAAAAAAACAGAGTTGAATAGAAAATTTGACATCCAGATACAAGAAGGAAGAGATGCCTGAGAAGGTAATCAGGGAAAAGAAATCAAAAGGAACTTATCAAAGTTGAACTATTTACATTCCTATATGGAAAAACAATAACTGTGACTGATGAAATCTCTCTCAGTATGAAAATAATGGAAGAAGGATGTATGGTCATATGAATACATATGTGAATGTGTGTATATATGTTTACAGTTATACATGGATAGAGGGCATAGGTTGAATTTGTTGGGAAGGGAGGATACTTAAGGGCTGAAATTATGAGGTGAGAGAGGAAAGTGGCAAGAGGAGATGGGGAAAGACAGGGTAGGGTAAACTATCTCATGTAGAAAAAGCAAGGGGAAGTGGTTGCAAGGGAGGGGGAGAATAGGAAGGCAAAAAGGCAAAACCACATTCTCATTGAATTTGGTTCTGGGAGAGAAGGACATACATACTAAACAGGATATCTCAACCTGCAGCAGAATAGGGGGAAGGGGGATGAGAGGAGGGATGATGGATGGGAGGGCATCCTTGGGGGGAGGGGAGGTTGGAAGTACCCACTATAGAAGAGGGACAGGATCAAGTAGGGAATGGACCAGGTGGGGGGTGGGATGAGTGGGAGGGAATTATAAGCAGCCTTGTACAATTTATCTACTATGGTAATGTTTTGCATAGCTAAACATGTTCAACATATACTGAATTACCTATCTTCCCAGAGGGAATGGGTGACAAGAGAGGAAGGAAATGGATCTGAAATGCGAGGTCTTAAGATTAAATGTTTCAAATATATATAAATACTATTATTAATACTCTTTTGCTTGTAATTGGGAGATAAGATTGCAGGCATTGGGACACAAAGATTCACCTTCCTCTCATGGAAAAGTCAAAGGGGGTATGGTAGAAGATGTGGGAGAGAGCAGATTGGAGGAAGCAATATCTTGTGGGACTGCTATTCTGGGAGGGTGGGTAGGGGAAAAACAGGGGGGAAAAATAATTTTAACTCAAAATCTGGCGGAAATGAATGATGTAAAACAGAAGTTAATAAAGCATTTGTTTAAAAAAAAAAAGCCACTGGCTAGCAGCAAAGAGCCCTTCCAGCCATGTCTGAAGGCCTTCTGGCCCCATAAACAGAAAATGTTCCAGAGAACAGTGCCCTAAATCCATTGATCCCACACCAGTTATTCTTTCTGCCATCACTGTGTTATATCGTCCTTTATTACAGGGAGTTAGAACAAGGTAATGGGTTAGTTTAAAGAAGACCATTCCAGAGAGCTTTTGGGCATTACAGTTTATTGCAACCTTCCAAATGCTATTCTGCTACCAAACTCTGTTTTATGACCTTCAATCAGGAGCAAGGGGCATGATAAGAATTTAAGAAAGCAGAAGAATTTACACAAGATGTATTTATTTTGAGAACAGGCTATGGCAATCAGTTCCTGAGATACAGTTGATCTTAAAAACCCCAGAAATGGGGTTCTCTGTAATGTAGTTCTCCACTGGACAGGCTGCCCATTTGCAGATGTGAGCAAGTTACCAAAGCAGTTGCTGGAGGAGGAGGGCAAGCAATGAAACTTTTGCTAGTGAGGCAGGAAAGAACATAAGCAACTTTTGTAAAAGCCACTGAAACACATGAGGTGGTTGACAAATATATATATAACAGGAAGCCACAGCAAGAGCACTGGGTCCCTGACCAAAAGCCCTATGTGAACCAGGAGGCAGAGCTGAGACCAGCAAGAGATTTTTTTTTTAAATAAAGAGTGTTTATAGCTACAACCTAAAGGTTAGTTTTCCCCTACATACATTGTAGAGGCACAGATGAGCTCCCAACAGTGTTATCAACCTTGGCAAATAGGAAAAGTCATATTTTTAATCATTATTTGTCTGCCTGTTTCTGTCAGTCCATCTTTCTCCCTTCCACCATGAATTCATTCATTTAGATCCATCATCACTCAATACTATTTTGATGGAGCTCTCCTGAGCCACAAAACCAATGTTCCTCTACTTGCTAATTTCATCAACTTGGGAGTTTTCAGGCCTTGTGTTCAGCAGTTTGTTTCCTCATAGAACTACAATCTTGAAGCCACAAAGTAAATTTGTTTTCGTATTATCCTTGCCACATAACCCACCCATCTCACTTTGAGCAATAAACCAACAGCGTTATAGAAAGTGTTACTGACTTGTATGGCACTCCTTATCTGTCATGTGCTTTGTGGCTGGGTTTAAGAGTCAGCATCACACAGTGAATAGAGCGTCAACCTTGAAGTTAGGATGACTAGAGGAAAACATTTGCCTCTGCCATATAGTTCCTGACCACAGGCAACACTATGATTTTAAGTTACAGATGAGTTGCCCTTGGCATTAGAGTTTTTACATCAGGGAGGAGTTTCCCACACTGATTAAATAACATTAGCACCGATTTTGGCTGCTGTGAACTAGGAAAACTTCAGAGATGGTACTATAAAAAGTCATATTTTGATATGTAATTCTTACATATATATATATAGGGAAGGACAAGAACTAGATGAAAATGAAGAAGGAGAAAGAGGAAAAAGAAAGAGGAGAAGAGGAATATGACACAAACATATGTTTCTGTCATGGACATCTTTGGCAATCTGGCAAAACATATGAACTCCTTCCCAAAAATAATGTTTTTAAAAATATAAAATAAAATACATAGTGTATATATATATATGTATATAGTTAATATACAGTTATATATAGTGATATAGATAAACGTATATATAAAAATATAGTTAAATGATAATAAAGGTAATTATATTGAAATACAATTTTCGACTTCTAATCATGTATATACATGTATCTGTCTGTCTGTCTCTCCATCTACCAAAGTTAAAACCTTGATAATAACCTCTGCCTTGAAGAAGCATCCCTCCTCTTCCTTCCTCTTCTCTTCTCTCCTCTCCCTCTCCCTCTTTCTTCTCTCTCTTCTCTCTCTCTCTCTCTCTCTCTCTCTCTCTCTCTCTCTCTCACACACACACACACACACACACACACACACACACACACACACACCAATGGGACCTTAGTAATAATTCAGTCCAATGCATTTTATAGGAACTTAGTACAACATATAGGGAATGGAATTGGGAGTCAGGAAGGCCTCGACTTGAATGCTTTCTCAGATATTTAACTTTCTGTATGACCCTTAGCGAGTCACTTAACCTTTGTATGCCTCAGTTTATTTATCTATAAAATGATAACACCACCAATCTATGAGGTTGCAATGAGATAATATTTGGAAAATGCTTTGTAAACTTTAAAGCACCACAGAAATGCTTAATTATACTGTAGATGAGGAAATTGAGGCACAGAGATGTTATGCTTAGGGTCATATAGTTGGTAAGCATCTTAGAAGAATCTGAACAAGTTTCCTGACTTCAAGTTTGATGTCCCATACATTATTCCATGCTGTCTGTTTGTCTGTCTCTCCATTTCCCTCCATTTTTCCCTTCCTTTCTATCTCCTCCCTTCTATCTATTCCCTTCTCTTCCTTCCCCTCTTATTTTCCTTAATCACTTTCTCTGTCTCTGCTCTCTCTCCCTTTCCTTCTTCCTTCTCCCCATATAGACACTGCATGGGCAGATATGTGCATATGTTCATATATGTACATACATGTATACATATGAACATGTACATACACATAAACTTTCACATATTATACACTATATGTTGTTTATCCATTTTCAAAGAGGACCAATGACACCACGAAGTGATATCTTATCTTGCACATGAATTAGATTTAAGTGAGGCAGAGTCACATAAAGTCATTAGCTTTACTCTCTCTTCCAGAGTCATAAAGGTCCAGTAGCAAGACAAACATCAAAATAGCTGGTGATGGCTTGGGATGTAGTGGATGACCTTCTGACCAAGCTCTAAGTCAAACATAGCATCTCCTTCAGTTGTCTTCATAGCCATTAGAATCAATTGTTCTCATCTGCCCATTCCATCAGGGGAAGTCTTTATATGCTGGGAGTAAACACCCACCCTAACTCACTGATGGTTTTGAGGTCTCTTGGTTACCTTCAATCTGGTTTAGTCTATCTGCTGAGATGGGTTTACTAGGGTGTGCTGCTGTGTGTACATATTACAGCTTCTTGGAGCCAGGTACAGGTGAGAATTGGGTGAATCATGTGGACACCAAAAGTGAATGAGCAGCCCTGAAAAGGGGTGATTAATCTGTCACACCAGAGGTGCTAGGTCTCCCTGAATACCTGAGTAGAGGCCAAGTCTTAAACAATTAGGAAGACATGAGCCCTTCAAATCCTGCTTTTCATTCTTGTTATTTGTGTGAACATAGGCAAGTCATTGAACCTCTTAGAATACTAGCCAACACTCAAAGACAATAAATTACAGCAAAGCCACTCATTTGTTCATCTGAGTTTCGATGTTGAGTTCCTATTCTTTTTTTTTTTTTTTTTGCTTTTTTTGGAGGGCAAATGGGGTTAAATGACTTGCCCAAAGTCACATGGATAATAATTGTGTCAAGTGTCTGAGGCCAGATTTGAACTCAGGTCCTCCTGACTCCAGGGCTGGTGTTCTATTCCCTGTGCCACCTAGCTGCCCCTTGAGTTCCTATTCTAATGAAATCGTAGACCTGATTAATAACTTTACAAAAGTTAAATATATATACTTATACAAACATAGCCATTTCTGTACCTATCTTCGGGATAAAAGACTTTGTCATACCACTCAGATGATTGAGTATATACAGCCTTGGGAGAAATGAGCTTAATGTTTTCTGCTTATCTTAAAAAATACTTCAAACACCCAGATTTCTGAGTCTTTAACCCTTTATTTCCATTATTGTTAGGCAGTGAGGTAGTGGATAGAATGTTGGGCCTGAAGTCAAGAAGACTGATCTTCCTGAATTCTAATCTGGTCTTTTTTTTTTACCTCAGTTCCTCATCTGTAAATGTAATCTAGAGAAGGAAATGGTAAAGCACCCCAGTATCTCTGGAAAGAAAACTCCAAATGGGGTCATGAAGAGTCAGACACAACTGAAAAACAACTAAACAACAAAAATCTTTAACCCCTCATTTCCATTACTGTCATACATGCTAAGAGGGTTAAAGGAAAATCCAACCAATTTAAGCCAGAAGAGATTATGTGACAATGATTTCTCTCATTCTAAATAGGAAATCCTAATGTTTCTGTAACTGGGATTGAAGAATTTGGAAGACTGAAAATGATTACTAACTTTTGACTTAGTTATGAACTCTTTACTTAAACAGAATAATGGTTATAGCTCACATTCTTATAGCACTATAATAAAGTTGACAAAGAACTTCAGATGCCTAATTTCTCCTAATGCTCAAAACTATCCTCAAAATTACAGAGTATTAGGACTGAAAGGATCACAGAATTTAGAGTGATGTGGGGGCTTAGAAGTGATCTAGTTCAACCCTCACAGTTTATAGATGGAGAAAGTAAGCCCCAGAGAATGGAACTGGACCAGTATGACATAGGGAATAAAACAGCAAGACCAGGATTCAAGCTGTGAGGAAACACTGAAAAATGTTCTTCCTTGTTTTATTTATTTATTAAAAGAAAGTTGCTTCAAAATATCTGCTAAACTACAGCCAAATGTGCAACTGAATTAACAAACATAACTTAGTATTTAGGAAGGTCACTATAGTTGGTATGACCAGTTCATTATTTTCTCTAGCCCACCAGGCTCCTCTTCATACAAATCTCACTGGTGTCTGTCCCATACCTCTTGACATACTTCTTCTGAATGAAGGTATACCCCAAAACTTATTGGAAGGCAAGTTTTCTAAGTAATCTTTACAAATTTAAGTTCAAGGAACCATTGTATCCATGACTAAGGTTTCTGTGTGTTTGTATTGATTGTATTTGTGGCACAGTGGATAGAGTTCTGAACCTGTAGCCAAGAAGGTCTGAATTCAAACCTTGCCTCAAACCCTAGCTGTGTGACATCAGGCACATCGATTATGCTTTTTTTGTTTTCCTCATCTATAAAATGGGAACAATAATACCACCTACTTCACCGAGCTGTTATTAGAATCAAATGAAATAATATTTGTAAAGTGCTTAGCACAGTTCCTGATACATAGAAGGCACTTAATAAAGGCTTATTCATTTATCAATCTGAATCTTTGGATTGAAAAGTATATGCCATTTACTAGCTGCTATTAATGACTGATGATGGGAAAAGGTTTTGTGGCTCTCAGGAGTATGTGTCTTCTGGCAGGATTAAAATTAATTTTATGTGATAGATATCCAATCAATACCTAATATGTCAAAATTGCTGACCAAGCTGAACTTTAGTGTTTTAACCAAAAGGTACCTATTTTATTATGGAATGGTGAGCATTAGCAACAGGTTGGGAAGTGGGGGCAGTGGGGAGGGGAATAGGGTATATTTTGTGGCATGAGAATTCTCAGTCTGGTGATCCAATTTCATATTGGTATTATTGTCAACAATAACAACTAACATCTTATAACAGAAGATTTCTGATTATATCAATATGGGGAATGTCCTATGTGGGAGCTCTTTCCATCCTATGCATATTCCAGTTTATGTATGACTTTGTAGATGAACTATATTTTATCTGAGGTTTATTATTGTTTAGTCACTTTCAATCATTTCCGACTTCATGACCCAATTTGGAATTTTCTTGGTAAAGATACTGGAGTAGGTTGCCATTTCATTCTCCAGCTTATTTTAGAGATAGAGAAACTGAAACAAACAGGGTTAAGTGACTTGCCCAGGTTCACACAGATATTAAGTGTCAAAGGCTGGATTAGAATTCGGGAGGAGTCTTCCTAACTCCAGGCCTAACACTCTATCCACTGCATCAGCTAGCTGCCTTCCATTGCTAAACCTGAGAGCCAGTTAAGTTAATTGACCTGTCTGAGGTTAGGTGGGGAGCCATTTCAAGACAGAGGTCAAAATGCTGGTCTCTGGTGCTCACAATTCACTGCTTTTTCCACTTCCCCACACAAATGCCAACTTCTAACTTAGCCCTCTCAAATCATAGTCACTCTTGTACTACAGTTTTCCTCAGGCTCTTGTAGTCAGCTGGTGTGTTCCCTCTTTCACATCTGTGCTTACTTTGCATAGGTCCCACTTCTCCCAATTTAGGATGATGTCAAAATTTTGTCAGAATTGATCACAGCCTTTTTTAAAGAACCCATCTGCAGAATACTAAAATCCTCAATGGAAATTTCCCTTCAGAACCATTCAAGCTTAGTAAAAAATAAGAGGAAAGAAAGAAAAACATAAAGAACACAGCATCAGAGAGGCAAAGAAACCTTGCTCTCACTAACTGTGAGTCTGAGCAAACTTATCTGACCCTTCTTGCCCCAAATTTCCTCAATAAAAATGGAGGGAGTTGGAATAGACACTATATAATGTTATTTTCAAACTAAAATAAATATCATTTTGTGGTTTAAGCTTATATCATTATTGGACTCTATTCTAGATCTCCTCAGTCTGTTGCAGACTTTAAATTTTAGGTCATCTTTAAACTGCATTAAATAGTCAGAGTGCCCTGTCATAGGGAGGTGAGGCCTGCTGTGTTCTCCCTAGTCAACCCTCATTTGGAGTGTGGTGTCCTGTTTTGGAGAGGATGTGGAAGAAACATCCATGAACCTAAAGGGATTTGAAATTATTTTATATAAAGATCATTTGAAGGAACCAAGAACGTTTACCCTGGGGAAGAGCACACAGAGAAAATGTCTCTGAAGGGTTGTCACACAGAAGAGAGATTAGGCTTGTTCTCTGGTACAAAGAGGAAAAAACTAGGATTAATGAGTGGCAGCTGTACAGCAGAAGATTCATTGGCTCTGCTTGCCCTCCCATAGCTTATTATAATTTTATTTAGGAAATAACTTTATCATACCATCTTCCTGCAAACTATGTCAGAGGTAAGAGACGACAGTAAGAACAGCAGCAATAAGATAGTAAGAATAACTCACATTTGAATAGTGCTTTACAGTTTATATATTTGTATATTCCTAACAAAAACTCAGTGAAGTTGATAGTGTGGGATTTCAACCACTCCATTTAAGAAGAAGGAGAAGGAGGAGGAGGGGGGAGGAGGAGGAGAAGGAAGAGGAAGAAGAGGAGGAGGAGGAGGAGGAGGAGGAGGAGGAAGAGGAGGAGGAAGAGGAGGAGGAGGAGGAGGAGGAGGAGGGTGAGGGTGAGGAGGGTGAGGAGGAGGAGAAGAAGAAGACGATGAAGTTGAAAGAGGAGAGGGAACCTTACTGAGGTTATGCCATCATAAAGCTGGGACTCTAAGTCCAGAGGTCTCGCCAATGTAACCTCATTGCCTACTAATTAAACTCAATAATTCAACAAATATTTACTCTGCACCTACTATGTGCCAGCGACCAGACGTTAAGGGTATAACACCAACAACAATAAGGAATAGTCCCCACCTTTAGGGAACTTATATTCTTCTGTAGAGGAGAGTATTTTAAGAATATTGCTACTGAAAATAGCTAAATCCTCTATAAACTTGATGAAAGTTTTCTGGGTATTTATTTTTCTCATTTCTGAGAATTATTTCTGTTGACTGAATGGTTCTTGTTGTTTAGCCTGTCAGCCTCCATATTCTGCTTACCATTTCATTAGCATATTAATTACTAGCCCTGTAGGAACCCAGAAAGTTATGACCCACAGTTGCCTTATTTCACAGGACAACTCATTTGTGTGCTTTATAAGAAATGCAAGATTTAGGTTTTAATACGAAGTCTAAATTTATCTTACCCTCTCCAATGTGATTTCTTCAAATTCGTATTCAATTTCTGTTCCATTGACCTGTGGAGAAGGAAGGAGACAGACATTAAACACATCATTTAAAAAAAAATATGCTGCATTAAAAAAAAAAGATGTTGGGGAAGAGTGTTTGTGTATCTAAATTTTAGGTCATCTTTAAACTGCATTAAATAAGCAGAGTGCCCTGGCCTAGGGAGTGAAAAGGGGATGCAGTGAATGTTATCATCTGGATTATTCATGAGCCAGATTTTCCTGGTTTTAGGGACTATGTGTATTTATCAAAATGAAAATGTAATACAAGCCAGTTTAAAGACCATAGGAAGTTAAACTTCACTGGGAATATCTTGGGGTCCTTAATTCCCTAGTGTGAACATTTTTTTTCCTCCAAAGTTAAATGAAATACCCATTTTAAAATGATAAGAGGATAAGCAAACTACAAATATAACTTCACAAATAGTATGAAAATCACATTGAAAATGCATTTGATGCAATGATGAGACATGGAATGGAATAAGCACCTGAGAGTATTTGTAATAAAAAAACTGTACAAGAGTATGCCATTTCTTCTAGTAAACCACTACCCTCAAGCAGTATGTCAGGGAAGGAGACAGAAAATCCTGCCCCCTTATTAGATCAGGGACAAGCAAGTCCATTCCTATTATCACAGTGTCATATTTATTGGGAGGCCCTGGTGCAAGATCCACACGTTTTCTCTTCTTTGACAATGAGGAAAGAAGGAAAGAGAAGATACTTGAAATTCCCAGTGAGTAACCAGCTAAGCCATCCAACCAAGTTGTACATTGATCTCAAGCCTAATGGAGAGAAATGCATTTTAAATACAGTCAGACAACATATAACATATGCCTTGGAATGGAACAGATGCACAACTGCATGAAGGGTAATTTTTCAACTATCTTTGAAGTATTCCCTTCCCATATTTTTATCCATCAGCAGTCATAGTTCTGCTTAGTGCAAGAGTGTCTAGTAAAGAAAAAATATCCTCAAATTGGCTGTTTCTTTTGTTCCGAATGTGATTCAGTATCGAAACAAAGATCATCAGTCATTTGGGACATCAACCAGCAGGGCTCAGGATTCCAACTACAAAACCATGATTTGCATACAGTGCTAACTGCTGACTTGCTTTCTCCTAATTAAAAAAATTCACACATTTTCTGGTTTATGTTCATGGACAAATTGGGATTGGTCTACTAAATTTCGTAATAAAATGCTGATATAGTTTGAAGTTTAACTTTAGACTAATTTATTCAAGGCTTAGGTCAAATGTTATGGCTCCCATGAAGGCTTCCTGGAGGTCCCTTCCCCACTTGACTTGAATACTATCCTTTCCTTCCCCTCATCCTCTGCCCAAGGAATTTAGACTTGTCAGTTCTTGGGACACTTTATACTATTCTTTTGCATGTGTAATATTTTAATGTGTTGTATTTATGTCTATCTATATGTTATCATGCATTGGAAGCAACTTTATTATCTATCTTTTATCTGAGTAAAGTCCTAGCAGAACATCTTGAAAACAGTAATAAATGCTTGATAAATGTTTATTGAACTGATTGAATGAATAAAACATAACAATAATCAATCAATTAATATTTAGTAAGAATCTGGTAGGACCAGATGCACACAAGGCATTTGGCAGACAAAGACAAATATGAAACAATACTTGCCCTGTAATAGTTTATAACCAAATAAGAAGAAACCAAATGTCCACATAGAGATACATACAAAACAGATAGGAGATTATTCATGGGGGAGGCAATAGTAACAAAGGGGATCAGGAAAAGCTCCATAGAGAAAGGGCACCTTGAGATAAGGCTTCTGGGAAGCTGTAGTTTCTAAGATAAAGAAGTGAGAATGTAGCATATTACAAGCAAAGCTTTCACATGGCATAGAGAAGAGAGAGTGAGTCCTCTGTGTGAAAAACAGTAAGAAGGCCAGTTTGGCAGGACTTTACCTGAAAGGCAATAATGTATTATAAAGCTGGAAATGTAGGCTGAAGCTACCTTTAAAAGTCAAACAGAGTAGTTTATTTTTATTTTTTAGCTTTTTTATTTTTGGAGGGCAATTGAGGTTAAGTAACTTGCCCAAGGTCACACGGCCAGGTTTTGGGTTGTGTGTGCATTAAGTGTCTGAGGCCAGATCCAAATTCAGGTCCTTCTGACTCCAGGGCCGACACTCTACTCACTGCACCACCTAGCCGCCCCCCGGAGTAGTTTATTTTTAATCCTAGAATTAATAAGGAGCCACAGGAGTATATTTAGTAGGGGAGTAACATGGTGAGAGCTGTGCTTTAAGAAAATCACTTTGGCATTTTATTGGGACAGAGATTGAAGTATTTTATCTATACCATTGCAGTAATAAACAACAGAGACTATTTGTATTATATGCATTTCTGTATACACCTTAGCTCCTCTGATGAAGTATAAGCTTTGTGAGGAAGAACCAAGGGTTTTGTCTTTTTTCAATGTTATATCCTTCATTTACCTCTCACCAGAGCATAAGTACAATTATCCTTTCCATATCATCTGTGTTAGGGGGTAGGCACCCCTCCAATCTGAAAAATGTGTGTAAAATTTTTTGGCCTTGTCTTGGTAGCAGAAAAGAAGTCTGATTTTTTTTCCTTTTCTTTTATGGGAGGTTGATATTATACAGTGCTATACATATATTTTATGCAATTCTGATTTCCTAAACTTTTACTGTGTTGTCTGCTGGCCTTCATGCAGCTTCCACAAAACTCCCCCCAAATTCCCATTTAATTTGTTATGCCAGCCTGTGATATATTGAAACCACAATGGGGGAAATTTTGATGTGGAAGGGAGAACTGTACTATTCAATTTCCAGTCCGTGGTAAGGGGTATGCTTTGTATATATTCAGGGGGCTTCCTTCAAACATTTGAATGGTTGTTGTGAAAGGCAATTCAGCCTTATTCTGCTTGGTCCCAAGGGCAGAAGCAATAACTTAGAAATGGAAATTATGCGAAGGTAGATTTCAGTTAAATATAAGGCAAAATATGCTAACAAGAGCCCCGACCTAAAATGTTACTGCTTGGAAGAGAGAGTTTCCCATCACTGAAAGTCTTCAGGGAGAGAGGAAGGGTGCCAATTCATCAGTGACCCCAGAATCAAAACCAGAACTAGGACTGGAAGGGGTCCTAGGACTCATCTAGACTAATCACCTCTCTTTACAGATGAGGAAACCTCTGGAGAAATTAAACAACTTGCCCAAGGTCACATAGTAAGCTCATCTGATTCAGGCTCAGTTCATGAAGCTCACTTCCATTAGCTTCTATTGCCTCTCCATCCTATCTTACCCACCCCTATCATCTCTATTAGGCAGGGCTTTTAAAAATCTGTTTTGTGTACATTTTGTGTACATGTGTACATTTCTCCCCTAACAGAACATGAGTTCTTTGACAAAATGACTATTATTTCCTTTTCCCATGTGTGTGTGCACATATATATATATATATATATATATATATATATATATATATATATATATATATATATATATATATATGTTTCCCCTATATATCTTTCCTCATTACATGACCTAATTGGTTAATCATATTTTACTGGGTTACTACATTACCAAACAGTCCTAAATGAAATTTGATTTTCTAGACTTAAGGAAGTTAATGGCTTAATAAATGGGGACTTGATGGTATTACCAAGTAGATTGTAGCTGCCCAGAGATTTTCATCATTTGTGTCTAAAAATAATAAAAGCCGAGATGCATAAGGGAATGATGAGGAGATCTGGCAGCCGAGGACCAGGGTTCAAACAATAGTCACATCCCTTCCTACATATATGAACTAGGATTAATTACTTCCATTTTTTGGTCTCATGAATATCCTTTAAGTTTTACATAACTAGTCATGCATATCCACATATGCTTGGTTTGAAAGCTTTATTGATTTTTTAGAGAGAGTAGAGTCTAAGCATCTTGGAAAGGGGGAGAGGAAAAAAGAACTTTGCTTTCTTATTTGAAGGCTCTTTCTGGCTCCGTTATCAATACTTCATGCTACTCAACTTCCTTTCCTCCTTTCACACCCAATTCATCAGCGATGCATAGCCTTTATCAAGGGGTCAGACCACATGCATTAATGGAAGTGACTTGAGCCGACATAAAGGGCAAGCATATGGGCCCCGTTTCATAGCATATCCCCCAGTCCATCAGATCAGGGGAAGGTTAATTACATTCCAAAATAGGGATGGAAGAAAGGGAAAAAGGACTCACTATGGGACAGAATGAGAATCCAATCTTTCTTCAATTTATCAGTGTGGTTCTATAAAGCTTTTCTTTACTGCTTCTAGAGAGCTTTGTTTTCTGTGTTATTAATGTTTTAATGCAATCACCTGTGGAGAAAGCAGCTTTCCTTCACTTGTGAATTCTCAGAGGTCCAATTGATGAGAATTCTGGTGGTAAGTCCTTCAAGGCAAAGTAATGATGGAGTACTTAACTTTTATTTGCACAATTATGGCCTGCCAGGTCTTCTTATCATACTCTTCATATCATAAAAGCTATTAGTACTAGTTGTAGGAAATATATTGCCTTAACTGAAAGGCTATGTCAGACAATGGCACAATGGGAAGAGTCCAAGGAAAAGTTAGAGAGAGAAACTCTTTGGTTCAAATCCTTCCTCTAACAAATGCTTGCTGTGTGACTCTGGGGGAGTCACTTACCCCATCAATGCTCTTGACAATTGAAAGAACAGCCATATTGATCAAATTATGGAACACAGGATTTGAGACCTTGGAGGGACCTTCGAGGTCTTCTAGTTAATAATTAATTATAGCTTTATTTTAGTATTTTAAAGTTTCCAAAGTGCTTTAAAAATACAAATGTATTTCATTTTAAACTTACAACTCTGGGAAGTGTGCTATTATTAACACTATTTTGTAAATGAGGAAACTAAGATAAAAGTTAATAATGATGATGATGACCAATAGTAATAGCACTTATTATTTGCCAGGGACTGTGCTAAGCAGTTTGCAATTATTAGTTTATTTGATCCTCAAAACAACTCTCGGAGGTAGGCACTATTATGACTTCTGTTTTATAGAGGAAGAAATTGAGGCAAACAGAAGTTGTGACTCACCAAGTATCACAGAGCTAGTAAGTGTTTGAGGCTGGATTTGATCTCAGATCTTCCCAACTCTAGGTCCCATGCTTTTACCACTGTGCTTCCTGGGTGGCCTCAAAATTGTTTAGATTTTAAAAGGCCAACCTCAGGAGGCTTCAAGCAAAGGGTAAATGAGAACTTGGGTAAATTGTAGAGGAAATTCTCATTCAGGAGTTGGACTAGATTGCCTCTGACGTCCATTCCTACCTTTATTCTTATGTATATATGCATATCTATATGCAGTATAAAATACTTCCTCCTCAGATCTTAGAATTCCCATATTATTTTAAGGTTCATTTTAGGTGCCACTTTCTAAAATGATCACATCTAAAACTGTGACAAAAAGTTAATGTATTTCCATCTGCTGGAAGGAGGGTTTGCAAATATGGTTCTCATTCATAAAACAAGTGATTCCTGAATGTCCTACCTGTGACTTAAACATGGGTATCAAACTAGCTCTCTTTCAAAGCAAGACACTGAGAAACAGTGGCCTATAGTAAAAACAAAACAAAGCTAAAACAACGTAAGTATCTTGCCTTTTAAGGCCCATGACTAGGCTAACCACTATGTAAAATCATACAGATTAACTGAGGTCAGTAAAGTGCTCCAGATTTAGAATCAGAGAATCTGAATCTCAGTTCTGCTACTTGATAGTTTCAAGACCTTAGGGAAGGTCTCTAACCTCTCTAGATCTCAGTATTCTTCTCTGTAAAAGGTGATTGGAGGCCCCTTCCAGTTCAATATCTATGATTTCAGAAAAGTCAAGAAACAATAGATATATATTGAGCGGGATTGAAGAGATAATAAAACATCAGTGATGTACTCTAAGGATAGGGATTATTGCTTATTGTCCATACATTTTACAAATGTATATATGCATATATACATATTATACATGCATATATGCTTAAATAGGTACATAGACCCAAACATGTAGCCAATGTGGAAAATCGTTTTGCTTACTTATGTACATTTGTTAAATGTGTTTTATTTTTCTTCCTTTTTCAATGTGAGGGAGGAGATAGAAGAGAAGATGATTTTTTTTTTATTTTAAGAACATAAAATTAAATTAAAAAAATAAAGTACCACCTTCTGATTCTACAGTATGCACCAAAAATTGTTTTAAAGGGAGGAAAAGTCATGGGGCATGAGGATTTCCTCATGGGCTTTCAGTGGAAAGAAACTGGCTTTGAAAGGAGAAGATTTAAAATCCCAGCTGTGCCTATGGGACCTTGGGAAGCTACAACCTCCAAGGTCCTGAGGAATTGGCTTAGATTAGATTACTTTTGAAGTCTAGGGCATTTTGCTGCCCTCTGAATTTTATGATGCTTATTGCCACACACATGGCTTGGGTAGATCTCTTTCCTTTGTGTTTTGTGCACACAGATTATGCTCCAGATTGGCAATGGGGAACTGCATCTGCCTATACTGACTGTGTTTCTTACTTAAAGTGACTGTCTGTGCCAGGAAATATGTTGTGGAGCTTAATCTTTGTGAGCATATGGCCACATTGCTATGATACTTCCCCAAAGAAATGTCTGGCTCATTCCCAGTAATGCCACCATCTCCCTAGTGCCCCTGGGCTGGGAATTGAAGAGTTTGCCCTATTTCCTCTGCAGCTTCAGATAAGCAGTTAGCTGGGGAAAGCTGGAGCCCTTTCCTAAACATTATTCAAATCCATCTTTTCTTCGTAGTGAAAGTCTTCCTCTAGCTTTGCTATCCTTTTGTTTCAGCCTGTGCAATCAATAGAGCTGGTCTAGAGAAAAGAGACCTGGTCTAGCGCTGAGTCTGTGAGCACCTAGCTACATGACATATGTCATCACTGAACCTCATTAGACCTAGGTTCTCACATCTGCCAAATGTATGGCAACAGACAACGATCACTAATATCTCTTGTGCCTTTGTGACACCACAATGTATATGTAACCTGTTAAAAATGGCATCTTTATTTGGTCACATCCTATCTGATGCCAGTGGGCATGAATTTAAACAAAAATGACAAAATACAACTCCATGCAAAGACCATCATGGGAATTATTCTCCACATTTGATGAATACTCTTCCACTAGAGTTATCCCATTGTGCTTGGCACAAAGCAAGTATTTAATACATGCTTGTTAACTGAGAGTGATGTGATGTTCCAGTCTTAAAGGTTGCACCAGAAGAGTTCAAATTCTAATCCAGCCTATTCAAAGTCAAAGGGTTTGAAGAAAGAATGCAGTATAGTATGTAGACAGAGTTTAGAACTTAGATTCAGGAAGACCTAGGTTTGAATCCCACTTCAGATCCTTCCTAGTGGTGTGACCTGGGGCAAGTCACTTAACCTCTCAGGGTGTCAGTTTCCTCATCTGCTGACATTCTGGTTCAAACTCTATGATAATATGAGCCTAAATACAGGCTAATGAGCAGAAGGTATCTGTCCTTCAGGATCAGTAAAGCTTTGAATAGACTGCTAACCAAAAGGTGGGCCACTAGGTGATTAAAAAAAATCTGGTGGCCAAGTGACTCATGAGAATCATCTGATAAAGCATAGGAAGAGTGGTCACACTGATGAAATTTTGGAGCATATTAACCTAGGATTTTAGATAAAGAAGAGACACAAGATCTCATCCAGTCAAACTCCACATAATTTTATGGATGTTGAAATTGAGGCCCAAAGAAATAAAGAATGTTCTACTTCCCCAAGGTCCCAAAGAAAATGGCACAGTCAGGTTTCTAATGGCAAAATCTATTCTCTTTCTACTAAACCAAATGTGCTGCCTTTTGAAGTAGGGAAGTTAATTAATGTTGATGTTGCTGCTATATAGATGAAGATATCATTGGACTGATGTGGAATTCTAATGGTGGCTATAGTTATATTTATTCCTATAAACTATGACTCCAAGTTAAGAGATTCAAATTTTAAATAAACTTCTAAATTCAGTGAATCATTAAACTATGAGTTCCATCAATTAGGGGTAAAAATTAATCAGTCACCAATAATGTACTCTGATTCTGAATGATTTTTTTTTCCTCAGAGACTCCAAATTTGCTCTACCTTTCCCATTAATCCTTTATTAAAAAAAAATATATATATATATATATATATGTAGGCCTGCCAGCTTTAAAAAGGTGATCTTGGACTTGCATTTGCAATAAGATTTTTTCATTGATCTTAATTGATAGCTTATATATATATATATATATGTGTGTGTGTGTGTGTGTGTGTGTGTGTGTGTGTGTGTGTGTGTACATATATATGGACATTTAGACATATTGACATGCATATATACATTGAATTTTATAAAATATGTTAAATTGACACTTGTTTTCCCTTGACAGAAAAAGAGTTGAAGAATACTTTTTAGGTAGGTATGTAGATAGATATATCAATAGATAGATATACATATAGATAGATATTTGATTTAGGACTCCTCTATTAAAATGAAAAGAGCTACATCTACAGTCATGGGAACTTATTAAGTGATTTTGGATCTGGATGAACTTAATTCTGGAACTGGCAGCATTTACTCTTGTTCCCCATGTGTTTCTTGAATCTTGTGATGAGGCAATATGCCAGAGTAGAAAGAACCTTAAACACAGAGTCAGCAAGCCTGGCCCAAGGCCTCTTCTACACCTCCTGTTTGTGGAACCGTGAAAAAGTAATTGAATGTTTCTGAGCTTCCCTTTCCATATTCGTAAAAAGAGGATTCTAAAAGCCATGTGTGCTACCTAAATTACATAGTTGTAAAGAAAGCACTAAGTAAACCTTAAATTGCCACGTAAAAGTGAATTTTATGGCAATATGGTAATGAAATGTTTGATGGTTGAGTAATGAAATTGGCTCACACATCAAGTATACAAGTTATTCCTGATGTACGTCACCCACAGTCTCTGATGCTAGCTTGTTACGTGACCATGGTGAGATAGCCCCAACTCAGTGATCTTCAGTTCCATATCTAACAAGCACAGATTAGATGATTTTTAAGTTCTTTCATATCTTTAACATTCTATGGATATAAAACTGATTAAAGAAGCAAATGACATTCAAGGAATAGCAAATGGCATCAGGAATGAAACTTGTTGATTATTGCTTCTTGCTACCTGTTATGAAACATTAGATTTTACTTATTAAAATCCTACAGTCCTACTTTCACTTCCTCATGAACTATCTCTTCAAAGTCATGTATAATTTGATGTCCATTCCTACTACTCTCCTGAACCTCTACTCTTATAGGTTGTTGAAGATGTCTGAATCACCAGATCCAATGGGGTTTTCCCTTTCTCCATCCTCCCTAATGTTTGTGTAGTATTTTGACATAGATAACCTCCTCCTTTTCCTTGAAATTATCTTTTGCTTCTTAGGATACCACATCATTTGGGTTTTAACAGCTTTAACTGCTCCCTCTCTTTTTTTCCACTGGATCCACTTCCTCTTTCTACTACACTATTGGCTCCATTTCAGTGGTGTGTTGGTACTGGCTTGTGAGAGCTGCTTGTTACATTTTCTATGTGAACATTGATATTGTGGGAATTCATAAGTCATAAGAGCTGAAAGTCAAGGCTTGAATTATCATTTTGTTGATTGTCTAGGCTTCAGAAAGTGATCAAGAATGTTAATAATGCAGACTAAATTTAAAAGTGTGTCATGATTTTTTTCCCCTCAGAGAATAGTTGTTACACATTTATCAGCAAACCTTTCCTCCATTTCCTCCTTTCACCTTCCCAATGTTCATATTTCTCAAAGTCCTGCATTTTGTAGTAAATTAGTCTTTTAACATAAGACTTGATTCATTCATGTAAAAGACACTTAATACAATACAATTAAACATGTAGCAAGCTCAATATTAGGTAGTCAGGTGGCTTAGTGAATATAGCACTAGACCTAGAGTCAGGAAGACCTGAGTTCAAATTTGACCTCAGATATTAGTTGTATGACCCTTGGCAAGTCACTTAACCTCTGTCTTAATCCACTGGGGAAGAAAATGTCAAACCACTCTAGTACCTTTACCAAAAAAACTCTAGGACAATATTCGTTTGATAGAAAGAGTGAGACATGACTGAACCACTGAACAACAACAACAAAAGCTTGGTATTAATCAGGGCTCTTTCCATGATGGAAACAAATATCATGGTCCCTGCACTGAAGGAGTTTATAGAATCATGCAACATGTATGCAGATAGTCATAAGGGTAGTTAGATTGTGATAAATGCATAAGGAATATTGAACAGATAGGCATGTAAGATTTAGGAAAGGAGGGTTCATTTCTAGCTAGGACATTCAAGGAAGTCTTCATGAAGGAGGCAGAACCTATTTAGGAACTGAAGAAATACAAAAATTTAACATATAGAGAGATTGGGAGATGAAAAACAATGTGCACATATAGGGGAAAGCTTATGTAAATTCTTGGGGGTAATAGAAGGCAAAATGAGTTTGGGAAATGGTAAATCATCCAAAATTCAAAAAGTCCCCACACATAAGTTCTTTTAACTTCTTAAGCCCCTTTGCATAATGTTCAAATGCTGTAAAACACAAATAATAATTAAGCATTTGTTGTGTGCACAGCCCTTTTCTGGATAATGGGGGAATTGAAATGCTTTGGCAATATAATCTGGCGATATAATCTGGAAAGGCATTCCAGATCAAAGTATAACACGACATACACACTTGTAACTCCTTTGAAATAAAATAAAAGATGAGCTGCTCATTGGGGAGGGATAAAGTAAAGTAAAAAATCACGTGACAGGAGTAAATGATAACCAATAGACAGTCCATGACCCCCCATTGGTGTTCACAAAAAAGTCAAGAGATTAAATAAACAACAAGCATTTATTAAGCCCCTAGTATGTGCCAAACTGGGCAGTTAGGTGACAGTACAGAGAGAGTGAGGCCTGGAGTCAGGAAGACTCATCTTTCTGAGTTCAATTCTGGTCTCTGATACTTATTAGCTGTGTGACCCTGGGCAAGTCACTTAACCCTGGTTGCCTCAGTTTCCTCATCTGTAAAATGAGTTGCAAAAGGAAATGCAAACTACTCCAGGATCTCTGCCAAGAAAACCCCAAATGGGATCACAGACTCAGGCACAACTGAACAGCAATGTACCAGACATGCTATGCGCTGGTGATGTGAAATAAAAAGAAAAAAAAATTCTCAATGAATAAACTGGGTGGGTCCCCTCTGGCAGATTCATGGGAGGGATTGAAAAACATTGCACAGAAGAGACAGGAATGATTGGATCAAAGCACAAGTTTTTGGAGGGAGTCCCCTCAAGCTCACTGGTCTGTTACTGTTTTAAAGTAACTATCACTACTCTTGATAGTTCTTTGGGTGCTCTCTAGCTCTACTCCCAGCCACCCTGAGAAGTAGATAGCATTAGAGCAACTTCTCTTCCAGTTCTGTCACATCATTTAAATCAAATGATAAAATTCTAATGATTCATTGCTTCTATCCTCTTTTGCCTATAAATCACTCTTCCATTAGTTTTTAGAGCCAATTGATCAACAAAATGACATTTATGGAGCCCCTATTCTCATCTACTTCTATTGCAGTTTTTAAAGGCTATCACCACTTACACTACCTTGGAAAGAAAAAAGAAAAAAGTAACAATTTTGAGCTTTTTCTTTGGTAACTTTATTTAAGGTGCACAAATAACCTTTCTGAATTAAGTGATTCTACCTGTGGAAAACCTCTGGTGGCAAGTACAACCACTCAGGTATTGGTTTTTAAGTTAATGTCTTTGCTTTTTTCAAATATCACAATTATTTTCCTTTATACCAATCTCTTTTAGACCAAGAAAACAGTCAAATAAAACTGACCAATAGCAACTGTCTCTCCATACCTAACACATTTGACACCTGTAGTCATCGAAACTCTAGACTTAATAATAGTCATTTAATTTATTCTGCATTCAGCTGCCTTTCTAAATTATTTTATTCATATTATCATAGTCATCGTATGTGTTATTCTTCTAGTTCTGCTCATTTTCCTTTGTATCAGTGCATACAAGTCTTCTTAAATTTCTCTGAATTCTTCATACAGATAATTTCTTTACAGCATAATATTCCATTTACATTCCAAGCCTATATCCAATGAATAAGTACCCACTTTGCTTCCAGCTTTCTGCTACCCTAAAAGCGCCATTGTAGATATTTTAGCACAAACAAAATGTTTCTTTTTGTATTTGATTTCTTTAGGGTACATATCCACTAGTGAGGTTACTGGGGCAAAGCAAATTGAACATTTGCCTTGACTTTATCCAGCTCAGATGACCTTGATGATCATGGCACTACATGGTCTACTAGAGGGTTTCTCTGGTCTCTTTCCCTAAAATCTGGAAGGCTAGTACAAAATAATTATGATCCCAGCTATTTTATGTAGCATTTTTATTGCCATGTTATTTTTGCTGACTAGTATATTATGTGAAAAATGCTAAAGAAAATTAATACAAGAAGGAAACCTCAGCAAAGCATTTCTGAGACTTCCTGCTCCCTAGCCCTAGGTTAGCCCTATCCCATTTTCAATAACCAAGAAGGCAGGTGATGTATTTTATAAGAAATAAGAAGACAAGAAGCAATGGTGTCCTCAGTAGGGGACTAAGTCCATAGGGGATGGCTTTTGTGTAAAGTTTAAATGGAAATGTTGAAGAAGCTTCCTTAATGGTCTCTACATTTATGTCACAGCGATCCTAGCTCAGGTCTAATGTTAGTGAAGCAGATAATTAGATGCTTTTAAAATCAAGTCTTTCAAGAGGAACTTGATCGATAGCTATCCAGGCACATATGTAGGCTGTGACTCAGCAGCTGATACATTTTCCTTTTCTTTTTTTTAAACACTTACCTACTTAGTTTCTTTCCTACATATCTACATACATACATAAAACATATATAATACATATGAATACACACACATATCCCTCTCTGAAATGTCTCATGAAGTATGGTAGCACCAAGGGTGGTTAGAGCTGATGTAGGGCCATGCCCAGAGTCAGGAATAAATGAGTTCAAATCTCAATTCTGATATCAACTAGCTGAGTGACCCTGGATGAGTCACTTCACATCTTTAAATTTTGTTTTCTCATCTGTAAAATGGGGACAGTAATACCTATAGTGGGCAACTAGGTGAAGAGTGAATAGAGTATAGAGAATACAATACTAGGCCTAGAGACAGGAAGACTCATCTTCCTGACCTCAGACACTTACTATTTGGGTGGCCCTAGGCAACTCACTTAACCCCATTGTCCTCAGTATCCTCATTTGTAAAAAGAGCTGGAGAAGGAAATGACAAACCCCTCCAGTATCTTTGCGAAGGAAACTCCAAATGGGATTAGGAAGAGTCAGAAATGACTAAATAATACGAATAGCCAAAACAACACCTGTAATAGATACCAAATAAGAGGTGGCTAGGTGTAGTGGACAGAATCAACCTCAGTGTCAGGAAGGCCTGTGTTCCAGTCCTACCTATGACCCATACTGTCTATGAAATGAGGAGAACTGAAGATGGAACACACTACAGGCAGGAGAGTTGGTCTCGGCAAATACAGAGTCAGGAGACAGCAGCTCAAGACTGATGAACCTGGCCCCTTCCTACCTTTTCAATCCTCATTCCTTCACTCCTCCTCATGCATTCTACAACCCAACTACACTGGCTTACTTGGAGTTCTTTGTGCATAATGCTCCATCTTTCTTTTCCATGCTTTGATGCTAGCTTTACCCATGCCTGGAATTCTTTTCCTCATTACCTCTGCCTCTTTGCTTCCCTAGATATCTTCAAGATGTAAAATCAAATTCAAACTTCTATAGGAGGCATTTCCTGCCCACCTACCTCCATTCCATTCCTTGATGCTGGTTAGCACCTACCCTTTGAGATTACCTTTCATTTATTATGCATGTTTGTATGTACCTGGTTATTCACTGTTTCCCCCTTACTTTAATGTGAGCTCCTTGAGGGGAAGGGCTATTTTTGCCCTTTGTATTCTAAATCCTTGGTACAGGTCCTGGTACCTAAGTAAATACTTAATAAATGCTTGTTTGCTTATTAACTAACAAGAAGCAAGATAAAAGACAACAACCAGTGATATCCTCAGTAAAGGAATAAGTCCATAGGGGGTGGCTTTTATGTAAGGTACATGAAATAAAGCCATTCCTTTTCCTTTAGAGGATATCATAAAAATGACTCGTGATAAGTATCTATATCCTGCTTTTAGAGATCTCTAGTTTCCATCAGGATAAAAGAAAGTCCATATACTAAAAGGGAGAGTTTGTGTACTTATGAAACTCTTTTAAAGTTGCTGTCCTAAAAAAAGCTCCCTTATTTGCTCTATAAGTAAATCTCAACCCAGGGCTACTTTTGCCAAATGAAGGGGGTGAGGTAGGAGTGGGGGTGAACAAGGCCTTGGGAGAACGCTTCAGCATTCAGGCCTGCCAAGACCACAAGAAAAAAAAAAACATCTGAAAAAGATGAGAGCCCACTTTTCCCATGACTAGCATTGAAAGAATGAGTTCTTATTTGCCAGGAAGCATTATGAGAACCTTTACCAGGAAGATTACCCCCAAACAAATATCCCTCCTATCCATATTACCAAGTTAAATGTTCAACCATTAAACATCTCATAGCCTAGGTAAGACCTTTTTGAAGACAACACCAAATCTCATAGGCAACTTTAAAACATTAGCTAGTGATGTAAGGAGTATTCTCTAGATTTCTTAATGTGAATGTACAACAGCAAAGAACTGTAAGACAGAATCAGTCAGTACTCATTTTCCACAGAAATCTCTGTCCTCAATCACCCAGGCAATATGGTCAGTGGTCTTTGCATAAGGCACCAAAATGTAACCACTAATGTTGCATGACTATAATGCTTTTTAAAAAATGCCTATAGCTTTTCCCTTTCTTAATATCAGGCAACTTCCCAATGAGACTGCTGTCTTTGGGTCCAACTTCAAGTACACTTTACATGCAGATTCACATTATTCTGCCAGTAACCAAATGTACAAAATAGGATCTTGTGAGAACAGCCTTGTTTTTTTAGTGAGGTTTTCCATAGTCCAAAAACAGTAGAGCTTTGGAGAGGGTAAGACATTCAGACTTCAAAATAAAATATAACACCATCTACCTAAACAGATAACATAATATATTCATACATATGTATACACACATATACACGTACATATGTATATAACATCTAATATGTATTCATTTGCAGAACCAGGGGAGAAATCGGGAACTGTGATTTTATCAACATGGGGAACTCCCAGTCTAAGTTCCCTCTGTTAATGAATATGACAACTTATCTGTAACTTATAGTCTTAGTGAGTTGCCTGGGACAGTAAGATATTAGAAGGATTAGGTATACCAACTATGTCAACTGAACCGAGATTTTTTAAATAAGGTTTTCTGTAATTTTAATTTTCCTATTTTCCCCATCTGTCCAAATGAACTTCAAATAAAAAATAGCTATAAGCAGATATTATAATTTTGCTTTGACATAAGAATTTCATCCTACTGCATCTAGTATGTACAAAGGTATTGCATCAATGGGTGCAGCTTGTTCTTTTGGCATATTTTTACATTCATGGTCCTTCTAGTTCAAAGCAAATATGCGGCAGAGATAAGACGGGAACCCAGGAATCCTGAAACTTAGTGTATTGCTACCCCAAAATGGAAAGACTAAAAGTAGGAGTCTATTGATATCCTGTATATCTATTATTCAAAGTCAACCATGTCAATTTGGAAATGTTCATCATTGGAATTGGTCGATGGGCCATGAATTTTCCAGTCACATCAACTGTAAAGATTATCTACTTAAGTATAAATGGGTTATCATAGATGTCAGTGGACAGAAGGTTCAGACAAATGAAATCATAGATTCATGAAATTTTGTGATTACGTATGCACATAGACAGACCACTTCATAGATACTATGTGTCTGTGCATGTATTGGTACAAATACTGATCCACCAATTTATCTATATAGAGAGAGTGCTCAAGGGAAGGAGAATTTGCTGAATACAGATTTCAGAGACTTCAGAACTTTAGAATGCCAGGTTATCTCTTCTGCTATTGAAAACCAGTGGGTTTTCATTTGTAAAAAGCTACTAGTAAAGTACTTTTGTATTCAAAAGAATGTTCCAGTGTTTCCCAATGAAGATTGTATGCACTGAGTTGATAGTACATTGAGAACTGAAAACCAGGATTCTTATTTCTCAGAATTTGGCTTAAAAATCCACAAACACAAAGCCACAGCTCTCTTTAACCCCTCCTTCTGTTTCTCCTACCTCTGCAAACTATTTTTCAATGAGGCAAATAGTCCTTTAGCCCAAGCTAATTTGTAAAAACCAGCTCCACTCTTAAAGAGGCAGGCAACCAGGTCAAGAACAGCAAGATGTTTATTTAGCACAAAATTGTTGGAGAAATAATTTTTTTTAGCTTCCAAAATAAATCTCTTTTTTTGGAGGGTCACATATGTAGATTTCAAGCTTGAAACCAAGAACCAATTCAAGACATTCCTCTCAGAAATTTTTGTGGTAGAAAGACAGAACATGAAAAGGCAAGCTCAGTAGTTCAATTGATTCTCATTTTATATAAAGCTTATCATAGTTAAAAATTATCTTGGAAAACAATCCTTAAATTGCCCACAGAGTATATAGCACCAATAACCACTTTTTAAAATGTAGTTAGTTAGAACCAATATGTCATTGTACACAGTTATAGCAATATAGTGATGATGATCAACAGTGAAAGACTTAGCTACTCTGATAAATACAATGATCCAAGACAATTTCAAAGGACTCATAATGAAAAATGCCTTCCACCTCCAGAGAAAGAATTGATAAATTCTGAGCGAAAACTGAAGTATATTTTTAACTTTATTTTCCTTGCTTCTGCAACATGACTAATATAGAAATGTTTTGCATGACTTCACATGAATAATCGATATATTTCTGGCCTTCTCAATGGGGGGTGGATGAGGAGGAAGAAAGAAAAATTGGAATTGAAAATTTTAATAAGAATATTACAAATGATAAACAATATATACATTTTAAAATGTAGCTAGTAAGGCAGTAGACTAGGAGCTCTCTAAAAGAAAGAGGTCTGATTCAGAAAGCACACGCAGCTAAGATGGTGACTGTGAAAACAATTTATTGTAAATTTATTTTTCACCAAACCAGGCTACCCCAGCAATCATAAAAGAAGTAAACCTAGGCCAACTTCTACTTAAAATGGTAGAAAACAAAATCAGTTAAAGAATTAGTTGTCAGGAAAACTGTTAAGGAAGAGGAAAAAATCATTCTTGAAAGAATTTCAGAAATAAGCTTAATTCTACTAAATGAAGAACATATACCAGGCAACTGACTCTTTTCCCTGTGTTACTTTGAAGTGACACAGGAAACAAGAAAGCCAAGTGAAGGGGGTAAAAAGGTGATTCTAGCTTACCAGAAATGGTAAGAAGTCCAACAAATGCTGTTGAAAAGAAGAATGTGTATGTGATGGAGAAAAGAGTCTAAAATCACATAGGGGGACTATGAGATGGTCAAACTATGTGAGCAAAGCATAACCTGAGATTGACTAAAGGAAGAACAGATTCAATTATCCACCTCATTTTCATTTCAGGTATATTATGCTCATTGAAAAAAAATAAGCAAGGTCTCAGGCTGTGAATTTCCTTTTCTCTCTCTGAGTTTCTGGAAATAAAAGTAAGCTTCCTTTAAGGTAATCCTTTTTCATAAAATGAAACTATCTTTTACAAAAATCCCCAATTGATGGATCCAGGGGTAGATATAATCATCACGTCTCTTCCTTGAGATCTGAAGGTATGTCCAGTTGGGAGAGTGGGTGCAGTGGAAATTTATCCCAAAGTTCTTTACATGAACCAATGGAAGAAACAATGGTTAGTAGCTCCTGTCCTATCAATATCCTTTCCCCACTATAAATTACTAAAAGCCTGAAGAAAAAGTCCCACTCACCCTTACTCCATAGCACCACAGAAAACAACAAATTCTGTTGACCTAAAGGTTTCTGGTAAATAATCAGGATCTTCTTTTCATAGAAAGTTGAGAGTCCTGAACTAGAAATATCATGAAAATCTGTCTACCAGAGGAGTAGGGAAGGGTCATAGTAAGGTTGGGTAGAAAAGACATCAGTGAAGGACAGGGAAGAAGATTCATCTTCCCTACCATAAAAACCAAAACATTTGAAAAGGTAAGTAGTCACTGTTAAGGCAGATGTCCCAATTCTCTGGGAAATTCCATTCGACTTTTCTAAAAGTTAGTTTCAGGGGCCAGGTAGAAGCTTCTTTGTTAGGGAAGGTTATAAATGAGCTAAGGCAAACAGCCATAATTAAAATGTTCAAAAGAGAGCATAACACCATTCAGGTCAACTTCTTAAAGTAAACTCTTTAATTGGTTTTCTGTATTAGAGAGACCAAAGCTTCAGGGAAGGAGAGGGAAACACTGAACAATGTAGTTGCTGAGGCAAAAGCTAACATGATTCCAGGATCACAGAATTTCAGAGATGGAAGGAGACCTCAGAAGCTACCTAGTCCAACCCATAGATGAAGTAATCCCCACAAAAACATACCTGATGAGTGGTCATTCAGTCTCTGCTTGAAGTTAATAAATGAGTTAATTATTTTCAAATGAATGTACTCTCTTACTGGAACTAAGAAAGAAATGCAAGGCTGCTGTGGGAGTGGGGGTAAAGAAGAAGGAAGGAATTTGGACACTGAATTCAATTTAGTTCTGGGAACTAAATGATGGACACACTGTAATGAGTACATAGAACACTCTGTTATCCCAGAAGGGAGTGATTTAAAAAAAAAGTCAAGGATAGATCAACATAATGGTGGACTTATAGCTTGGAAATTCTCTAAGTTACCATTATCCATACATCAAGACAGAGCTGGTGCAAAGGACTGCTGGGTGTAGAATTTGCCAGCAGATAGCAACCACAGATAAAAATTAGACTAAAGGGTAATAGACCCAGAAAGAAGAACTCAGGTCATTCAGTTTTTTGAGTTTGGGGGAAGGAAGAATCATGAAATCACAGAATCATACAGTTGAAAAGGACTGAGGATCTTAAGCTGTCCTAATTATCTAGCAATCCCTGCAGACTCATTCCTTACTGGAAGTCCTCCTTCTATGCATTACAGATAGCTAGGCAGCATAGATATAACTCTGGACCTGGAGAAAGGGAGACCTGAGTTCAGATCTAGCTTCAACTATTTCCTAGTTATGTGACTCTAGGCAAATTGCTTAAACTTTCTTCCTTAGCTTCCTCATTGGTAAGATGAGGACAATAATATTACTTATCTCCCAGCATTGTGGTGAGAATAAAATAAGATATTGTTTACAATAGTAATAGTTAGTATTTATATAGTGCCTTCAGGTTTGCAAAGAAACATAAATGTTCTCTCATTGTATCCTCACAATAACCCTGGGATAGCGAAGCTATTCTTTTACAGATGAGAAAACTGATGCTTAGCACTGTTTGAAGCACAGAGTAGGTATTTACCAAAGGGCAGGACAGAGGTTAAGTGACTAGCCCAGAGTCCAAGAGCTAGTATAAAGCACTTTGTAAAACTTAAAGGCTCATGTAAAGGCTAGCTACCATCAGCAGCAGCAATAGCATTATATATCACTTTGTACATACCCAGTTAAGCATTATCTCCCCTGCCTATGAGAGTAGGGACTGTTTTTGTGTCTTGTTCTAGTGCTTAGCCCAGGGCCTGGCCTATTTTGAGTACTTAGTAAAGATGTGTTGTCTAATGACTAACTCCTGTGAGCAACTATTTGTGCACCCAGTCCCCTTTGAGACTGACTTGAGAACCATTGAGAGAGATAGAGTGGACTCCCTTGGGCTGTATTATCAAACACATTCTACTAATATTGCAGTGATCTGATGAAAGAAGAAGGATTTTAATTGCTAGTAAGACCCCAGAGGGACCTAACATGTATTGTTCAAATAGTGATTTTCATATTAGAACTCAGAGAGCACTGTTTTGTAATGTCCTTCTGGCATGCTATTCTGTATTATAATGGATAGAGTACTAGGTAGGCCTAGAGTCAGAAAGACCTGAGTTCAAATCTGACCTCAGACACTTCCTAGCTGTGTGACTGTGGGCAAGCCATGCTGTTTGTTCTTTGTTTGCCTCATTTTCCTCATCTGTAAAATGAACTGGAGAAGAAAATGGCAAACCACTCCAGTTACTGCCAAGAAAACCCCAAATGGAGTCTTGGAGAGTCAGACACAACTGAAATGACTGAACAACCACAAATTATACTTACTTGTTTTGTGCTTTTACCTCCCACTCTCCACACCCAAAACACACTAGAATATAACCTTCATGACGGCAGGATGTGTGACTTCTCTAAATTTTATCTTTTTACTAACATCAAGCACAGGGCTATGTACAGGAGAGATAATATTATGCTTGCTGAGCTGAACTGCACAGGACTTTGTGGAAATTATTTCCTCTCCCTAGGCCTTTCTTTAAAGAAAAAAAAAAACTACTCGTCCATTAAAATCAGAAAAACTAGACTCACAGATGCTCTGAAATTCCCTTTAAGCTTTGACATTTGGTGAGCCTTTGATCTTGGGAGGTGCTTCCTCCAGGCAGTTCCTGCCCCAAGGAAAGTTTCAGCAACTCTTTATTAGTATTTAACAAACTGAGAATAACTAACTTGGCCCCAGAGCAAGAGGAGTGAGCAAGCAGAGCACCCATATTGGTAGCCCAAGGCAAAAGAGAATTGGGACTGAGAGAAACAATAAATGAGAGGCAGGAGAGGAGCAGGGCATTATAAATATGCCACATTCATTCTGGGTTACTTGGAAAAATCTGGCCTCTCTTTAATGGTAAAGGTACTTTAGGGATTTTCTAAAAGCCAGAATGAAGCCTAAAGCCCTTTGTAAGCAGAGTTTAGAGCCTCAAATGCATAACTCTTGTAGGAGAGATTGCTACCAAAAGCCTACTGGCTTCCTCCATGGCCTTTGTGATCAGTACAGACCATAAAAGAAGGTATTAATCACAAGTCTCCTAATGAGTGGGCATTCACTAGGACCTATCATCAGACTTCAACATGATCCTTGTAATCATGACAAAGGTAATGTATTTTTGCATTTACAGCACATCAGCTACTTCTTCCCTATATCTGTGTAACCCTGGGCATGTTCCTAAGATTCTCAGAGTTCTCAGTTTTCTGGACTGCCTGCTTCACAGACTGGTGAGAAATAGGAGTTCTGTTTCCAGAGGCTTAACACTACACACCTCACTTTTCAGGAAAGCTAACAGGACCTAACTAGTTCCAACCAGAGCCTCTGAGCAGATAGAAGGTCAGAAGTTTGTACTCAGGCTTAATGAGCTGTTTAATATTAACCCACACCCCCAGGGTGGAGCAAGCTAATTTAAATACACTTGCAATGTATGACAAGAGGGAACACATCTAGGAGAAAAAAAAAGTGGACTAGCAATTCAGGAAGTTGCATCCAGCCAATGGGGAAGGGGGGAGAGGATTTGAATTCAGAACAGGGAATAAATAGCCTTGTATTTGTCTTAACAAGTGTGCTCCCTTGGGGGTGGGGCAGGGGGGAGTTACCCTTTGGCAAGAATGTAAAATAATATAAGGACTTTCCTGGATTCAATAAGGAGAGTTATTCTTTCTAGAGTGAGCAAGCTTCTCATAGGCTTGTTGTAGGGGAAGTGCTTATAAGTTGTTGCTTGTCATTCACAGTTTCATTATGAATATAACTAAATCCACTCCATTCAAGCAGCTTACATCCATTTTGAGATTCAATATTTTTTTGTTGTTGTTGATATGGCCAAAATCCTTGATCAGTTGATGGCCTGTCTGGATACACTTAACCCGGTTGGTATTCAGATGATCTCTATACAGTCTAAAAATAAAACTTCTCTCCCTGTCCCCTAGATAAATCTGTACTAAGGAAGACCTGAGTTCAAATGCAGCCTCAGTCACTTACTAGCTGTGTGACCCTGGGCAGACCACTTAACCTCTCTCTTACTCAGTTTTCCTAGCTGTGAAGTGGGTATATAGCACCTCCTATTTCATAAATGAGATAGTATTTGTAAAGTGCTTAGCAAGGTGCCTGCCAAATAGTAGGCACTTAAATACTAATTTCCCTCCTTTATAGCATCATTAAGCCAAAGTAGATGAAACTAACTCTCCCTATTGCCAAATATATCAATGTTATATGACTTATTTTTCTCCTTGAGACTCATCTTAATATGACTTTATGATGCTTGCATATACATGGTACTTCCAAGCTCATGGAGTGTTTTCCTCATAACATTCCTGACAGGTGGAAAGAATAAGTAATATGAGTTTCATTTTGCAGATAAGGAAACTGAGGTTCAGAGGAGTGAAGCCCATGGTCATGTAGCTACTAAAAATCAGAGTCAGGATTCAAAACCAGCACTCCTGCTTCCTCGGGCCAGTCCACTATTATATCACACTTTTCCATCACTGTATTAAAATACAGGGCCTGTGGTGGTGATATCCCTTATAATGTTATTCAGTGGAAAGTGGCATAGAAACTTCCATTGTCATTATAATTTGAATGCTTTCTAGAGGCAATCAAAGGCACAGTCCCACAGAGCTCTGGGCCTAGAGTCATAGAGACCTGAATTTAAATCTGGACGCAGACACTTACTAGCTGTATGGTCCTGGCCAAATCATTAACTCTGTTTGCCTCAGTTTCTTCAAATGTAAAATGATAAAAAAAAAAAAACCTACTCTGTAGGGATGCTGTAAGGATCAAATGAGATAATATTTATAAAAAGCACTTAGCATCATGCCTGGCATTACATAAATGTTCATTCCCTTCCTTTTCTGCACATGCATGCCCATTTATTCTTTTTTAAAAAGCATTTAAAAATCATTTTAGCCTTCCACAGTCTATACTCCATTCCACTGCCCTTTGAGTTGATAACATTTTACATTTTTCTGTGGTCAGTGTGTTTAATGATTTGTAACCTTGTAACATCCCTGGAAGGATTAGTAATGGGTTTTGCAAAGACTTTGGGATCATTAAAGGTACTACCCAGTTTTTCAAATACATCTAGCTGCATGTTTCCTATTTACTCTTTGGCCTATCTAGTCATTAACCTGAAGCAGTTGTATAAGATACATATATGGATGAAATAGTTTACAATGGTGTTTTGTAATCTAAATAATATATAATTTGTTTTTTTATCCACTTTTCTTTTCTAGGGTGAATGGTTAGAGCAATTTCTTTGGTCTATCCATTGCTATTTCTGAGGAACCTTTGCTAGCACTGTGGGAGTAAATGTACATTATTACAATATCTTCTTGGCTTAAGAGCACATATAGTGCATTTCCCAGAACAGGAAGAAACCATAGCACTAAAAAAAAATCCACTTTTGGTATATACCTGCCTTCTTCAATACCCGATATAATGTCAAGGTCTTGCCACAAATCTAAAAGAAAAATATTTCATCCTTACAACGCTGGAAAGTTTTTGATACTCAGAGTGCCTATGGATTCTTCTTAAATCTCATTTAATACAACATATCTATTCAGCACAGATAAACTTGTTTTCCCTCCATGGACCACCGGTTCATCATCCATAAAATAAGTAGGAAAGACATCTCTAAGGTCTTTTCTAGATTTCTAATTCTGTCATCGAGAACTAAGTGTTGTGGGAGATACAAAAAAAATTAAGACATTGTGCCCTCCAACTTGGAATCTGAAGCCATAGAACCTGAAACATTCATATATGAAAGAGTTAACATGAGACAGCATTTGTGTAGCACAGGGAGCACTTAATTCAGAGGCACAAGACTTGTCTCCAGATCTCAGTTCTATCGCTAACCTATGTAGCAGACTTATATGACCTTTTACAAATCACTTTACCTTCCGTGGCCTTAATTATTTCATTTGTGAAATAAAGAAATTGGAATAGATGATCTCTGAGGTCCCTTCCTGCTCTGCCAATCCAAAATTCTATGCTGTTCAGTATTATAAAAAGATGACATTAGAGGTCAGAATCAGGAGGCGCCCAGGAGTATAATTATTCAGATTATAATATGCCCCCCCAGAAGTCAGTCAGTTAAAAAAATATTTATAATGACAGTCTCTACTCTCTTGCAGCTCACAGTCTAATGGGCAAGACAACATGTAATCAGTTATTTAGATTGTAATGAGAATGAGAATCTGAAGATCTTCCCTGCCCCCTGGCCCCTTGATAGGCTTAAGTGACTCTGAGAACCTTCCCTGATTTGAAAATACACTTTGCCCCCTAATAGGCTGCATGTGGTCTGTGGGAGCCTGTGGTGGGAGGCTTGTTTCTTCAGGAATGCCCACATCTTGTTACTTTGTGATTGGGCAGTGGCACAAGAGGGTTGTCACATTCTCTGACCCAGAAGAAGGAGATATATATATATATATATATATATATATATATATATATATATATATGTATGTATGTATGTATGTATATATCTCAATGTGAGGTTTTGCTTTGGGGCTCACTTTGGAAAGAGTTGTGTGATTTGGCCAGATGAGACTCTGGGCAGCCGATGAGCCCCCGGCTTTGAAAACCCAGATATTGGTGCTTCCCTCTCTGGTAACTAACTAGGTATGGATGTAATGGTCAGACAGCTGGAAGCCTTGTCTGCTGAACTGTGTTATTTCCTGTTATAACTTATGTATGTATTCTCTGAAGTTCAGGGTACTGACTTTCCTCATGAAATAGGCAAATGATATATGTTTGATTGAAGTAAGATTGTTAACCCATCTTGAATTGCTTTCCTTTAGAAAAGCAGATCGAAGAACCTGTGCTAGCAGCCATTCTGGGGATGCTAGGGTGCTTGCTGCTATAAAAATCAAGCTATCTAGGGGATAAATGGACAATGATAATAGTGGGAGGGCAGTAGAATCAAGAGGAATTGGGAAAGGCACCTTGGAGAAACACAGATTTTAAGGGAGACTTGAAGGAAGTCAAGGAAGTCAGAAAGCATAGACGAGGAAGAACAATATTCCTAGAATTGGGAACAGTGAATGAAAATGTCTGGGGTCAGGAGATGGAGTTTCTTGTGCAGAGAATAACATGGTGGCCAGAGTCACTGTGTCAGAGAGTCTAAGCAGGGGAATAAAGTTTCAGGAGCCTGGAAAGGTAAAAAGGGACCAAGTTATAATGAGATTTGAATATCAAGTAGAGGATTTTATAATTGATGCTGAAGGGGATAGGGAGCCATTGGAGTTTATGTAGTACAGGGGTAACATGATCAGAACTGGGTTTTTCCCTCCCTGGAGGTCTTCAAGTAATGGTAAATGACTGCTTACATTACATTATGCTGTTATATGTTATATTGTAATATGTTATGTTATGCTCTGCTATACTGTGTTGGGTTATATTATGTTGTGTTGTGTTATGCTATGCTATGCTATGCTATATCATGTGTTGTGTTGCATTGTGTTGTATTATATTAAGGGCAGGGGTGAGGGGAATGTTCCTTTCAGGAATGGGTTAGTCTAGAAAGGTTCTTTTCTCATTCTTACATCTTATGACTCTGTTGCTTTATCTATTCTGTGTGTGATGGTCTAAGAAGGCTTCATTCTGAAGCAAAGCTTCAGATTATGTGAATCAACACAATCTATTTGGTAAGGGTAAAGGAAAGTAACCTGGCTGGAGCAAAGCAATCCTATTCTAGACTAAAAAGACAGTAGATGTGACAGTGATAGAAGGGTTCCTCGAAAGTCAGGATGATGAGTTCTAACTCTATACTGCTGGGAAGGGGGAACCTTTCAAGTTTTCTGAGTAGGAGAATTTGATGAGAAGAAAACTATTTAGGAAACAACCTAGCAGCATTTCCATCTATGCTATTTTTTTTTTTTTTCTGAGTCACTGACTGATTGGGTATGAGATATGAAGGAGAGCAGAGAATCAAAGATAACCCTGAGGTTTCAAACAGGGAAGGCTGTGTGAAAGGAAAAAAAAAAAGTTAAGCTGCAAAGGAAAAGAATTAAAATAATTTAACTATGCACATGTTAAGAGGATGCTGAGAATTGAAGTCAGTGCTTATGACAACCTAAACACTGTTGATTTAAGTCTCTTACTCTGTCTCTTATATGGGTCCCTTTCAGGATATTTACATGGCTACCTTCTGGTTCACTTCCATGGGGTAGGGTATAGGACACCTAAGCTGGAGTCTGGAAGACCTGGGTTCAAATCCTGCTTTAGACACTTACCAGTTATGTGACTCTGAACAAGTCACTTAACCTCTTTCTATCTAATTTTCAACACCTACAAAATGAAGGGCTTGTAAGCTTCTGATAGCCCTTGAAGCTCTAAATCTGTGGTCTTATGATCCATCATCTAAACTACTGAAGTAGTCTTCCAATTCTCTCTTTACACCTAACTTTCCTTTCTCCAATGAATTATTCTCAACACTGCCATAGTCATCTTTATTATAAATCTGATCCTATAATTTCTCTATTCAAAACTTTGCAGTGGCTTCATATTACTAACCAACTGACATTTAAAGTAACCCATTATCAATTAATCCACAAGCATTATTTAGACACTAAGTAATCAGGAACTATGCTAGGCATTGGGGTATACAATTATAAAGGTGGGAATCACTGCTTTCAAGGGGCTTACATTCTACTGGGGAAGGGGATACAATAGGTATCTTATGTCATAGTCAGTCACCTAATGAATGCTTATAGTTAAGATACCTATTCAGTAAATACAAAATGATTAAGTTGAGGGAGGACAGTATCTACTGGTAGTGAGTGGCACCTTATATAAAGGGAATCATTTCACATATTCAAGAAGTGGAATGAGAAATGAATTTGTAAAGGTTTAGGTTCAATTTCTCCTGATACTTTATAGAGGCATGACTTTGAATAAAGAACCTCGTTGAGCTTCAGTTTCCTCATCTGAAAAAGAGGCACATTATTATTTCTAATTCCTTCCTTAAAGTGTTAGTTTGAGGAGACTGCTTTGCAAATCTTAAAACAATATACTTTATTGTTATTAATAAATGATGATGATGATGATAAAAGCCTTGCATATAGTAAGAGATGACATTTTCATTGTGGTCTATCCTGAATTTTCTGGGGACAGTGCTTTTCTCAAGCAAAGTATAATTTTAATGAAACTCTGAAAGAGGGATATTCTTTGTAAAACCAAATTCCTTCTATGTGGTTTTGCAAAATATTGTCACTGTACCTACTATATACATATATATATATATATATAATGAAGATTGATTTTTTGATTATCTTGGAGGCTAAATGGCTAATTTTACTCACTTCCCTTTGAATGGGTCCTTGATGGCTTACATTATTTCATTTCTCACATGGGAGTATCTGTGATGGGATGGATAATCTATGCATATTTTCAAAACATTAAAAAAGAAAGTCCCCAATGCACAAATTAGAATTAATTACATAGTGAGAGTGGCCACTCAACATTGCCATTATTCAGGGACTTTCACAAAGGAAAATGGCAGAACTTCCAGTACTGCTCCATATGGACAAGAACAGGGCAGCCGAAATAAACATCACACAGATCCTTGGCACACAGAGATGAACAACAAAGGAATCCAAAGTACAAATGACTAAAAACTTCTCAGAGATTAAGAATCTCTAAAATATAAAAAAGTGTCTGCTCCTAAAAGGAATAACTTTTAAAACTACTACAAATAGTAATACTAGCTCACATTTCTATGGCTTTTGAAAGTTAACAAAATACTTCTTCTCAAAACAACTATGTGTAGTAATTATTTTAAGTATCATACCTGATACATTTCCATGGCATAAATGATAGAATGATGAACTTGGGATAAGGAAATTGAGTTAGATGGTAGTTACGTGACTGGGCTAAAGTCACACAATTAGAATGTGGTAATGCCAGGTTGCAAATGCTAGTTCTTCCTACAAATCCTACAAATTCCTACAAATCACAAACCATACATTCCCTGGACTCAAAGAAAATATATCCTAATGGAGGAGCCCATGCATAGAAGTGGTTTTAGTCTCAAGATAGCTGAAAAGGTTCTGATGGTTCTTGTGGCATAGCCTTTAAAATGATTCCCACTCATATTAGTTTGTGTTTACTTTGTATATGGTTATACATTAGAACTGGACCTAGAATCAAGAAGTTCAGTGCCTTCCTCAAATTCTTACTAGCTGTGTAACCCTGGAAAAATCACTTAACTTCTCTGTGTCCTAGTTTCCTCAGTTCTAAAATAATAAAATGAATAACACCTACTGCACAGGGTTATTTTAAGGATCAAGTTAAACATGACACAATGTGTAAAATGCTTTTCAAACATTAAAGCAATAGGACATTTTATTGCCATCATCACCATCATCACTTACATGTATACACATTATTCCCCCAGTGGAATACAAGAACTTTTATGTCAGGACTTTTTTTTGTTTGTTAGTGTGTTTCATTTTTTCCTTTGTATCCCAGCACCTGGCATATAATAGGCATTTTTAAAATGTTGAATGAATGAATGAATGTATGGAAAAGGTAACCTTCAGAAAGGCAGCATGGGACAGTGTAGAACAAAAGGATTTTGGAGTCAAAAGACCCAGGTTTAAAAAGGTACTCTGCCATTTATTAGACCATGGGCAAGTCACTTATCCTCTATAGGTCTGAATTACTTATGTCTAAAATGATAAGGTTGAATTAAATAACTATCTCTAAATCTCTGATTCTTTGTTATGACATCATAAAGATGCACCAAAGAATAATATTAATAGAAGTATCAAATGTCCAAAAAAGAGACTAATAAAATCCTCTATATTGAAGGTAAAAAATGGTCATCTCATTGACCATTTCTGTGAGAAATGGCTAATACTAACAATATATTGCCATTTTTTTTATATTGCACTGAGGAAGCTAAAGTGATTTATAATGAATCACACTAACTTCAGGGAACTAGAAAACTTAGTGTTTCTACTTATTGGAATTTTGTCTTCATTAGCAATTCATTAGTAATTCTCAGAAGAGACCAAAGCTATGAGGAAATGGATCCAACATAAGCAAAGTTGATTTCTTTCTTGGTTTTGTTTTTAAAGCAACTGAAATGCATTTAATGGCCTCTAGCTGATAGACTAGATTGGTTGTGCAAGGGTACAGGGAAATGAATAGCATTAAACTAGTCCATTCTGAAGCTAATGTGCTGCCAAAATATCAAAATAAAATCAGAATGTAATTTTCAAATGAATTGCACACATTCCTCCAGAGACAGAAAATATGACTAGGATTGTCGACAAATGGCCAAATAAATGGTTTATTTGAATTAGAGACAAGATAAAGCCATACATTACAGTACCAAGCTTCTGTTATTATTTTTTTGAAGGGGGCCTTCCAGAGAGCTAGCCAAGTCTGATCTACAAAAAAATCCCAAAGAACATAATAATCTAGAAATGCAAAGAGGAGGGGCCTGGATTTAATGGTTTCGCCAGCTATAACATTTAATTGGATTCATCGACACAACAATAACTGGAGTAGCCATGGTAAATTATGGTTTCTGCTATCTAAAAGTAGAAAAGTATGATTAGGAATTTGTTCCATACATTAAATGAGCAGAATAAATCTGAACCACTGGACCAGATAGCAGACTATCAGAGAAATGTATTGGGGGAAAAGTTATTTTTTGCTTTTTTTTTGTTTGTTTGTTTGTTTGGGGGGTGGTGCAGGGGGGAAGGGATGAATTAGGGTTAACAGTCTCTGATAGGAGTCAACAGTGTAATTCAGAAGCCAGAAAGCCAATATTATCTTAGGCTGCATTCAGAGCACTATGGCAGCCCTGTCCCAAGCTTCCCTTTTTACCACTAAAGCCATCACTATCTTGTTAGTCCTCCAGGACAAAAAAAACACTGGTGTTACACTCTACTTCTCACATTCACTCAGCCCACAGATCCAAGTCATTGCCAAATATTGACATTTCTACTTTCACAATCTATCTTATATACATTCCCTTCTCTCTACTTCTACAGTCACTATTCTAGTTCAGGGCCCTATTGTTTCATGTTCAGGGCTATTGCAATAATCTTCTACCTAGTCTACTTACCTTCTCCTAATCTATTCTCTGCTTAGCTGCCAAAATGATTTTTTCCCCTAAAGCATTACTTTGACCATGTCATTCATATCCCCCTGCTCAATGAAGTCCAGTGACTCCTTATCTTCTCTAGGACCAAATATAAACTCCTCTGGCAGTGAAAGCTTCTGGTGCTTTCTTATGTTCACTGTCTTCCTCCACTTTACAATCCGGTTACATAGCCTTACATGCTGTTCCTTGCACACAGTATTCTATCTCCATTTTTGGGCCTCTGTCCAGCCTCTCCCCTATATGCAGAATGCTTTCTTTCCTCACCTCCATCTTTTGGTTTCTTTCAAGTCTCAGTTCAAATATGCCTTTCCATGTGAGGCTTTGCCTAGTAGCCAAGGCAGCTAATGCCTTCTCCCTCCAAGATTACTTTCTAAGTAATCTGTACATATTTTGTATACATTTATTTACTTTTATGTTTTTCTCCCCATTAGCACGTCAGCTCCTTGAGGTTAGGGTCTATTTTTACTTTTACATGCATCATCATAACTTAGCACAATGCCTGGAATAAAGTATTTAACATAAGCTTTTTGATTTATCAATCTAGCTAAGAAAACATGGACAACAAGAGAAAACTGTACTCTCCCCCCAATGTAACTCACTTCCTCCCTCCTGTGATGTAGATTGGGTCCCCAGAGGAGGTTGTGCTTTTAATAACACCAGTATGCATATTATCTGCAATTGAATGGAATTCAATAAACATGGATGAAAGGCCTATTATGGTCAAGGAACTGGGGATACAATGATGGAGAAGATAGAGGTCAACTTATCAAGAAGTTTATAATCTATAGGCATTGGTGAATGACCAATGCAAGAGAGAAAAGAATAAATGAAAAGATTTCCAGGTGCAGTGCTAGGAGGGAGGCATTAAGGTTTTTTTGGGGGGGTTGTTTTATGGGGAGAATTTAGAGAAGGCTTCAAAGAGAAGTTGATATCTGAAGGGAAAGCTGTTTCAGCAAAAAAGAGGGTAGAGAAGAATCAATTCCAGGGAAGGAAGATCCAATTACCAAAGGCACATAGATGGAAGAAGGAAAATCAAGAAGGATATTTCAGCTTGGCCTGAATGTAGCCAATGGCAAGAGCATAAGAATTTCATGTAGGAGGCTTCATATTTTACTTAGTAATCTTGGTTCAGTCACATTACTAGATTGGGCAGATAACTTCACCTTTCTCAGCCTTAGTTTTCTCATCACTAAAAGGAGGGATTAAAACTAGATTGGTTCCTATCATGTCCTAAATCTATAATTTTATCACATAGTAAATCCTAATCCAGGCCTCATGGTACCCCCAGGGCTCCAGTTCCAACTTTCCAATTGCCTGTTGAACATTTCCATCTGGATGCTTTGTCAGCATCTCAACCTCAGCATATCCCAAACTGAACTCGTCATTTTCCACCTAAAATGTTTCTCTTTTCTCAAAGCCTTTCTATGTCTGATTCTGGCATTCAGCATTCTTCAAAACAACAACTCAGTCACATTTCACTCTTCTCTCATGGTCATTTTCCCCTTAACTTAGGTGCCAATTATCTGCCAAATACTATTGATTTTATCTACAATTTACATAAAATTTTATCCTTCTTCTCTACTCTCACTGTACCTGTCCCAGTGCAGATTCTCATCTCATTAGATCTTAGCCAGACTATTAGAATAGGTTTTTAACAAGTTTCTTGGTTTAGTCTTTCATATCTTGACATTTTCTTTTTTCACAGAGCAGTTACATTTCCTAATGCCAGGTCTTATCATTTCATTCCCTCACTTAAAAATATTTGTTGGCTCCCTATTGCCTATAGTTTATAATGTAAACTTAATAGCCTGATATTTATGGTCATTGCCCACCTAACTTCAACATATCTTTACAAGTCTTATTTCACATTCGCACTATTTACCTACTTTCCAGTCCCCAGGACGTTATCCAATTTATGTTTTGAACCATATCAACAGCTCTTATCCAATCTCATCCTGTACCTTCATCTCACAGTTTTGTTGTGAAAAGAATGTTTTTTTAAACCAGGAAGTGATATGAGTTGTGTGACCTGTAGAATAGTTATATCAAACTAGATTTTACTTAGTACTATTACTGCCATAAAATTTGTGCTATAAAAAGCAGCTTAAACTTTTGTTAGGAAATACTTGGTCATGTTTATTTTGAATGAATGGGAATTCATTAATTCAGACATTTGCTGGTTTTATATTTTGATTTGATATATCCATCAAAATTAGAGGGGGCCCAAATAGTAAACACAGAACATGTCGATCTTTCATATTGATATAGAAGAAGGAAGAGGAGGGTCTATAAATCCTCAGCAGTGAACTGCAAGAGATCATTGCATGGCACATAAACACTGATACCAAGTTGCTGGTCTCATTAGGACTCAGACATACTAAGTGCCAAATTCCCTCATGTAGGCTGCTAAGTGTTTTTCTATTACTTTCAAATGAAGTCATTCATCTGTGCAAAATGAGAGAATCGAATATTCATGAGATAAGAGATAATTTTTGTTATCCCTGGAGAATTTCTTTAGGCTGTTTATTACCTGCTGAGTTCCAACTGTATGAAAATGGATTAAATATAATTTACCAATTAAGCTGATGCCAGCATACATTCATCAATTCTGAACAATTGATGATTTTTCACAACACTAGGTATGGATAAGGTATAAAGGTGGTTGTGCCCCAAATAAATTTCAATTTTTTTTAAAAAGATGAAATCAAATGTGAATATCATAGAATAACTGAATCTCAGAGTTGAATGGGTCCTTGAAGACCATTTAGTCCAACCTATAGATAAGCAAGAATTTCCTCTAATCCATACCTATGTCACATTGTCAGTAAGTGTCACCATATAAAATGTGGCACCTAGAATTGAACACAATATTCCAGAAGCAGTCTGCCCAGAGAGCACTGTACAAGGCAACTTTTACCTCCCTGTTCTGCATAACATGCCTTTATTTATGCAGCCAAGTAGCACATTAGCCTTTTTGGCTGCCCATTCAAACTACTGACTCATAACAAGTCTATAGTTTACTACAACCCTTTAGGGAGTTTTTCAGAGAAAGCAGTCTAATTATATCTTTCCTATTCTATCCTACCCTATCTTATCCCATCCTAACCAAATTTCTACTTGCACTGTTAATTTTTGGAACTCATGTATAAAGATGAACTTTTGTATCTTATTTACTTAGTTAAATTAGATTGAAAAGATATGGTTAGCCAAAGACCCCAGCTTCTGGGATAAGAATTTACTGTCTGACAAAAACTGCTGGGAAAACTGGAAAATAGTATGGCAGAAACTGGGCATAGACCAATGTCTGATATCATATACCAGAATAAAGTCCAAATGGGTAACATAATCTAGGTATAAAGGCTGACACTATAGACAAATGAGAGGAGCAAGGAATAGTTTATGTGTCAGATTTATGGAGAAAAGAGGAATTTATGACCAAACAAGAGACAGAGAACACTATGAAAAGCAAAATGGATAATTTTGATTGTAATAAATTGAAAAGTTTTTGCACAAACAAAGCCAATACAACCAAGATTAGGAGGGAAACAGAAAACTGGGAAAAATTTTTTACAACGTGTCTCTGATAAAGGACTCATTTCTAAAATATAGAGAGAACTGAGTTATATTTACAAGAATATAAGTCATTCCCCAATTGATAAATGATCAAAGGATATGAACAGGCAGTTCTCAGAGGAAGAAATTAAAACTATATATAATTATATGAAAAAATGCTCTAAATCACTTTTGATTAGAAAGATGCAAATCAAAACAACTCTGATATACCATATTATACCTATCAGATTGGCTAACAAGGCAAAATAAGAAAATGTTAAATGTTGAAGAGGATGTGGGAATGTTAGAACACAAATTCATTGTTGGTGGAGCTGTTGGGCTGATTTAACCATTCTGGAGAGCAATTTGGGAGCTATAAAAATGTGCATACCTTTTGACCCAGCAATACCACTTCTAGGGCTGTATACCAAAGAGATCATAAAAATGGGAAAAGTACCCATAGGCACAAAATATTTATAGTAGCTCTTTTCGTGGTGGCCAAGAACTGGAAATCAAGGGGATGTCCATCAATTGGGGAATGGCTGAAAAGTTGTGGTATGAGAATGGAATGGAATACTATTGTGCTATAAGAAATGATGAATAGAAGGACTTCAGAGAAACCTGGGAAGTCTTATATGAGCTGATGCTGAATGAGGGGAGCAGAACCAGGAGAACACTGCATACAGTAGCAGACACAGTGTGAGGACTGATTTTGATAGACTTAGTCCCTCTTAGCAACAATTCCAAAGGACATATGATCAAAATGCCAGCCACATCCAGAGAAAGAACTATGAAGTTGGGATGCAAAATGAAGCAGACTGTTTTCTTTTTTGTTTTGTTTTATTTTGTTTATTTTTTTCTTTCTCATGGTTTTCCCCATTCATTATAATTCTTCTATGAAACATGACTAATGTGAAAATGTGTTTAATAGGAATATATGTGTAGAGCCCATATAAGACTGCAAGCTGTCTTAGGGGGATGGGGGAAAGAGGGGGAGAAAATTTAAAACTTATGGAAATGAATGTTAAGAATTAAAAATAAATAATTATTTTTTAAAAAAAGAAATGATATGGTTAAGAGTAGTTTGACTGTTATAATCAGCTATTTTCACATTATATGTGTATTTGTGTGTATGTATAAATAACTATAATTAAGATGATGTTCAAATGGACAACTTGATCACTAAAATCTGCATAGTATTTAGGACCCCAAAAGAAGATACTCAGGTTTGGATTAATAATTGTTTAGCATGTCTAAAAGCAAGCCACCAAAATGTAATCCTTCCTTCATTCATTCATTCACACATATTTATCAAGCACTTATAATATGTAACGTAAGGAGTGATGTACTAAAAGCATTAAAAATAATGTAAAGCTATTCTCAAGGATTTAACAATATATGAGGAGTAAATATGCATGTTTATAATGTGTCCAAAAGTCTTAGTGCAGTTTTCAGTTTTAATAGCTTAAAATTACATAGACTTTCATGAACCCTACATAATATAATACAACCACATAATATTAATCTATACATTGATATACCATTATTAATATAGTATTAATATGTAGATGAATGTGATATTTTACCTATATAGAATGTGATAAATATAAAAATTGATTGGTAAAAAGTACTGTGTAATTATAAGAGGGAGAGATCATTCTTTACCAGGTGGCCAGATAGGGAAATAATTTGTGGAGAAGAAGCAATTTAGATAGGTCTTGAAGGCTAGGTAAAAGACATCAAGGGGCAGAGATGTTGAAAGAAGAGAAAAAAGGACAACATTCTAGAGTGAGGGAATGGCATGAACATTAAGTGTAGAAAGGGAAGACATACCATTAATCACCCTAACATAGTTCTCCAGAGCTGGCAAAAAGCTTTCCTTATAACTACCCTATAGATTTTTCCCAAGGATTAGCTGTGTTCTTTATATGAGGAGAGTGAGAACTGGAGAGATTAACTGACTTGTTGATGATCACGCAAGCTAGTAAATGTCTGAGGCAGAATTTGAAACCGGATCTCTTGTCACGTCTACTAAACTAGTCCCAATAGCACATTGGCTCTCATTTTTGATAATCATCATTTGGATGAAGTATAGATTGTTTCTTATAAGATAAGGACGGAAAAGAAGAATGGAATCTGCTGATGACACACTAAAGAACCTGGATTTTTTTGCTGTTGTTGTTAGGCGGTGGGAACAAAAGGTGATTACAAACAAAATCTCTCAGGTGAGTGGTGTGATTCGAGTAGACTTGCTTGAAAACCTGTTTCAGGAGAGAAACTGTTATATTTTTTAATGTCAAATATTAATCAAGCTCACAAAGCAATTGGAGTTCTCAGCAGATCATTGAGTACAAGTAAAGAGGAACATTCTCTTGGTGAATCATATGAAATCAGATTAGGAAGAAACAACAGCAAAACAGTATGTATGTTATGTGTTGCCATGGCATCTTAAATCCTATTATTAAGAATTCACATTTCTATTGTGCTATATGGTTTCCAAGCTATTTTCCTCAGAAGAACCCCTTGAGAGAAGTATCTTTACTATTATTTTACAGCTGGGAAATTGAGGTGCAGAGATTTTAAGTGAATTATAATGGAAGAGTCTATGTCTTCTGACTCAATCGCAGGCATGCTTTTTTACTAAACCATGCTACCTCCAAAATTCAATCTTCCACTCTTCTCTGGTTCTATTCAAGGGCAAACGTTACATGGATGAACCATGGTGAGCCATTTGTAGGCCTATTGTAGACTTGCTCTAGACTGTAGCTTTAATCTATGTTCAGTAAAGTAGAAATCAATTTTTTTTTGGCTATATTGCAATAGTTGTCATTTCTCTGGATACTCAGGTAGACCACTGGAAAGACAAATCATATACTTGCATAGAACAAATGCAATTAAATGGGAACAAAAACAATCCAGAGAAAGGGTACAAATATATTCACCAGAAAGAGACACATTTCAATGCAAATCTTCAAGAAGAATGGAGGAAAAATGAAGATTACAAAGAACTGTCTTCTGTGGCAGAAGCTATTAATCATGTCACAATGAAGAAGTAATGAGTGTGTTACAGTTGTGCAATTCTTCAAGGTGAACTTCAAAAAGAAGGAAGCCAATTGAAGGAAAACTGAGAAAAAAGACATGAATCGCTGAGGAGATTTAATTGGCAGAATTTCATAAATGACTGTCTTATAATAAGTAAAGGCAAATTTATTCCTGCTTTTTAAAAGCCAAGCCTTAATGTTTTTCCATGTGAAGTGTTTTTAGAATAGATTTCTATTATCTTTTATTTTATCATTGTCTAGATTTCCCCCTCTATCTGCTTTCTCTTTTCCCAAAGAGCTAATCCTTAAATCAAATATCTTTAAAAGTTAGAAAAAAAGGGAGAAAAAAATCAATAAAACTGACCAAAACTTAAAAAAAAGGAACCTGACATCTTGACAATATTCTAAACTCATCAATCCTAATCTTTGCAAAGTATAGGAGGTGATGTCTTGTCATATCTATTCTTTGTGTTCTTTATAATTTCATCCAATTGTGCCATCATAGTTATTTCCATTTATATTGTAATTACTTTGGATTTTTGCTTTCTAACTCTATTTACTTTACTTTGTACCAGTTCTATGTCTTTTCAAGTTTTTCATTTATCACACTTGATGCTTCTCACAATACAATAATATACCATTATATTCATATGCCATAACTTGTTTATAGGACATTGGGCCCTCCCAATTAATGATATCTACTTAGTTTCCAGTTATTTAGTATCACAATAGTACTGCTACAAATATTTTGCTGGATATAGAGCCATTCTATTTAACATTGAGATTCATGGATATATCCCTCATGGTGGAATCGCTAGGTCAACAGTCAAATATATTTTAGCCACGTTACTGGAATGATTCCAAATTGCTCTCCAAAAATGATTGTACTTATTCAAAGTGCCATTAACAATGTCTTTCCACACCCTCCCCCACACTCCCATCATAGATTATTCCAATCTTTTGCTATCTTTGCCTTTTTGATGATATTCAGATATAGCTTCAGTCTTGATTTAATGTGTATTTTATAATTATTAGTGATTTGAAGCATAGTTTCACATAGAATATAAAGTATTTTTTGAAGGTTACCACATGACCTTGATCACAACATTTAATTTCTTAGAACTATACTTAGCTCATAGGTAATTTAGAGTTACTTAGGTACTTAAAATATTTTAAATATCAATGTATAACAAAAAAAGCACCTTCCCAAGATACCCAAACAAGGGTGGGGAATCTCAGGCTTCAAGGCCACACTTGGCCCTCTAGGTCCTCACCTGTGACCCTCTGATTGAACCCAAATTTCACAGAACAAATCCCCTTAACAAAAAGATTTGCTCTGTAAAACTCAGACTCAATAAAAAGACTGTAGCTGAGGATCTTGAAGGCCACATGTGGCCTCGAGGCCTCAGATTCTCCACCCCTGCCTAAAATTAGGAGGAAGCCTCCTTATAGATTTGAATTTTAAGCTCAACTAAGAAGATCAAAATATGAATGTCAAGCAGGAGTGAAAGAGTAAAACTCTAGGAATAAAGGAAGAACCTGGACAGGGATACATCTCACCCTAGGTACTAAGGCAGCCAGGTGTTACTAGACATCACAGTCACTGTGTGATCCTTAACTAGTCAACTGACCTCTCTTGCCCTTAGTTTCTTCATCTGTACAATGCAGATAATAATAGCATCTGCCTGACAGGTTTTTTTTTTTGTGAGAATCAAATGAGATACCATGTATAGAGTGTTTTGCAATTCTTTTTTAAATTAGTTAATTAATTTATTTTTAGTTTTCAACATTCATTTCCCTAAGTTTTAAATTTTCTTGGGGCAGAGTCAAGATGGCAGAGTAGAAATAGAATTTCCGCCGGGCTCCCATTGCCACCTCCTCCAATTCATGTAAAAAAAAATGACTCTAAACAAACTTTGGAGCTACAGAATGCAAAAAATGACACAGAGAAGCTAACTTCCAACTGAAGACAGGCCAGCAGGCCAGCAGAAAGGAGCCAGTGCATTACTCTGGGAGCTGAGCCCAGCCCTGCCTGAGCCCAAGGTTTTAGCCTCAGGGTGGCCATAACTAGCCACTAGCTGGAAGAACTTCAGATCACCAGGAGCTGTGTCTGTTTCCAGAATTATCAAGCCATAGATGGTAAGGACAAAGTGAGATGTTATTACAGTGTGGAATTTGGGACCTGGTAGTTAGGGAGTGTGGTCAGAACTCCTGCACCAAAAGCTTCCATCAAAAGAATAAGCTGCTTACAGGCTATAGAGGAGCTTAAGAAGAATTTTGAAAACCAAATAAGAGAAGTGGAGGAAAAATTGGGAAGAGAAATGAGAATGATGTAAGAAAATTATGAGAGTGAACAACCTGACTGAAGAACATAACACCTTAAAAAAAAAGAGTAACTCAAATGGCAAAAGAGGCTCAAAAAGGCAACGAGGAGAAGAATGCCTTAAAAAGTCAAATTTGCCAGATGGAAAAAGAATCTCAAAAGCTCACTGAAGAGAATCATTCTTTCAGAATTAGAATGAAGCAAATGGAAGCTAGTGACTTTATGAGAAATGAAGATACTCTTAAACAGGTCCAAACAAATGAAAGGTAGAAGGCAATGTGAAATGTCTCACTGACCTGGAAAATAGATCCAGGAGAGATAATTTAAAAGTTATTGGACTAGGGGCAGCTAGGTGGCCCAGTGAATAGAGGCCCTGGAGTCAGAAGGACCTGAGTTTGGATCCAGCCTCAGACACCTAACACACACAAAGAAAAACCTAGCCTTGTAACCTTGGGCAAGTTACTTAACCCCAACTGCCCTCCAAAAAGCAAAAAAAAAAAAAAAGTTATTAGACTACATGAAAGCCATGATAAAAAAAAAGAACCTAAAATCATCCTTCAAGAAATTTTCAAGGAAAATTACCCTGATGTTTTAGAACCAGAGGGCAAAAGAGAGATTGAAAGAATCTATCAAACACCTCCTGAAAAAGATCCCAAAAAGAAAACTCCTAGGAATATTATAGCCAGGTTCCAGAGTTCCCAGATCAAGGAGAAAATATTACAGGTAGCCAGGGAGAAATAATTTGAATACTGTGGACACACAATCAGGATAACACAGGATCTGGCAGCTTCTATACTGAGGGATCGAGGAGCTTGGAATATGATATTCCGGAGGTCAAAGTAGCTGGGATTAAAACTAATAATTACCTACCCAGCAAAACTGAGTATCATGTTTCAGGGGAAAATATTGTCATTCAATGGAATAGAGGACTTCCAAGCATTCTTGACAAAAAAACCAGAATTGAATAGAAAATGTGACATTCAGATACAAGAAGCAAGAGAAGCATGAGAAGGTAAAGAGGGAAAAGAAATCATAAGGAACTTATCAAAGTTGAACTACTTACATTCCCACATGGAAAAATGATAATTGTAACATGAAACTTTTCTCAGTATGAGTATAGGTGAAGGGGATAGAAATGTATATGTGTGTGTATGTGTGTGTGAGTGTGTGTGTGTGTGTGTGCGCGTGTGCATGTGAATGTGTGTATACATACATGTGTCTATACAGGAGGGTATGTGGGTATATGAATACATATGTTAGTGTGTATATATGTGTACAGGTATACATAGACAGAGGGCACAGGACCAATTGAATAGGAAGGGATGATACTTAAAAGGTGAAATTGAGAGATGAGAGAGGAATATAATGAGAAGAGATGGGGAGAAATAGAATGGGGTAAATTATCTCATATAGAAGAGGCAAGGGAAAACTGTTACAATGGAGGGGAAGAACAGGAAGGTAAAAGGGAATGAGTCAACCTTATTCTCATTGAATTGGGCTTAAGGAGGGAATGACATACACACTAAATAGGGTATTTCTCTTTATAGGAGAGTAGGAAGGAAGGGGATGAGAGGGAATATGATGGAAGGGAGGCCAGGCTGGGGGGAGGGAAGTTGGAAGCACCCACTTTTGAAAAGGGACAGGATCAAAGTAGAGAACAGAACTAGTTGGGGTTGGGATAGGATGAAGAGAAATATAGTTAATCTTTCACAATATATCCACTATGGGAATGTTTTCCATAGCTACACATGTACAACCTATATTGAATTGCTTATCTTCCCAGTAAGGGTGGGTGATGAGGGAGGTAGGGAAAGAATCTGGAATTCAAAGGTTTAAAATCAAATGTTTAAAATATGTTATTATTTTACATGTAACTGGGAAATAAGATATACAGGTACTGGGGCATAGAGATCCACCTTGCCCTACTGGAGAGTCAGAGGGGGGATGGGGGAAGATAGGGGAGAGAGCAGATTGGGGGAGGGAATATTCAGTGGGATTGCTGTTTTGGGGTGGTGGGTAGGGGAAAAATGGAGAGAAAATTTGTAACTCAAAATCTTGTGGGAATGAATGATGTAAAGTAAAAAATAATAAAGAAAAAAGAAAAAAAGAAAATATAAATTTTCTCCCCCTCCCTTTCCTTTCCTTCCCTAAGATGGCTATTTTGCAAATCTTTAGATGTTACATGCATGCCTTTGTTGTTGTTGTTACAGCAACAGTAAGAGCAAAAAAAAAAAAAACCAAAACCAAACAAACAAAAAAACCCTTTGAGGTTATCTAATCTAACTCCCTATCAACAGCATGAACCTCTCTGACAAACATATACTTATCTTTATCCAGTGACTGGGAAGGAGGTGATTCTAGAAACAGCTCTTTCTATTTTTTTGGACAGCTCTCATTGTTAAGGAATTTTTTCTCCTATTACACAAATCTACTTCTCTAAAATGCTTTCACATTGTTCTAGGTTATATAGCCTGGGGTCAAACAAAAGTTGTTTAATCCCCATTCCATATAACTGAACTTCAGATATAGATTAGTTAAGTATTTCAACTTCTCAATATGTTCTAGAGAAATTTCATGCAAATTAATGTGAAGTTCACAATTTTATAAAATGTTTCTGTGATTAATTTTTTTCAGACTGAAGACTCCTTATTCAAATGACTTATTATTTCTATATATGAGGTATGAATGGATTTTAGTTGAAAAGAATTTTGAAAGAAATATAAGGTCCTTTTATGATGGAAGGAATATTCAGGAAGAACTTGAAAGCCAAAAGAGGGTAACTTGAGGGACTGAAGGAAGTAATTTAGGACACTGATAAGGAAAGAATGAAGGAAGCTTAGGGGAAGGAGCAGGGCAAAGACTGATCACTGCATTCAGAGGGAAAGGAAGTTGGGATATAAAGTGATATAAAAGAGGCAGGGAAAGCCAGGAAAGGTTGATCAAGAAGGCAACGGGGAAATGGTAATAAGGTGAAGTAGGCAGTATACTGTCTTATGAGAAGTTAAGGGTAATTACTTTGACTATATAATTGAGGCATTGGGAAACTTAACTAATCAGTGCTGATAAATCCTAGTGACAATCTCAGTAAAACAAAACAAAAAGGCAACCTCCCCCAAAAACATGCTAAAGAAAGAGCTAAGAGTTCCTAAAAGAAATACTGACTGTTCTTTTATTTTTCTTTTTCTCTTTTTTTTCCTTCCTTTCTTTCAGAAAATTATAGCCATCTTTGGACCTGTGGATTTGGTACATGTATTTTAATATCTCCCATTGTTATACCAAAGTAATTTCCTGGTGTACCACACTCCTTTCCCCCAGTAAGGCTATTTTTTTTTTGTAACAATCAAATGAATTAAAATTCCTAAAATTAAATTAAAATTCCTAAAATTCCATCTTTTAAAAAATGTTTACCCAAAACTCTAGCATTTAGCACATAGTAGGAGCTTAATAAATATTGACTGATTAATGGAACTCTTAATTCTACTGTTTAGAACCAAATGGAACAATTTTAATTCCAACTCCACTTAATAGCCTTTCCCTTCAAATACTTATAGAGAACTATCATATTTCCTCTAGTTCTCTCTTCTTGATGCTAAACATTCCCAGTGTGCTGTTCTGTTTTTTCCCCTCCCACCCTCTGGCTTATCCATGCCTTTTCTAAAACGAGATGCCCAGAATTGAATGCAATAACCAAAATGTGGTCTGACTGGGAAAATACAATGGGGAAAAGAAATTATTATCTTAATGCACCCTCAGCTCACATTAATTTTCGGCTACCAAAAGAAAAAAAATCTTGAAGGAATGAATCAACCGACAAATTTGCCAGATATACAAGGCTCCTATCTCTGCACATATATATTAGAGCTATGAAATGAATGAAAATCCTGGCTGAAAGGACAAATAGAGAAGTAATAATGATCTGACACTCTAGAGTTGTCTGCATCAGTGAAAATAATAGGCATAACACATGAGCAGTATACATGACAAATGTATCTTTTGTGCAACTGAAGATGCTAACACAAACAAGAGTTTTTATTCATAGATCATAAATCTAAGGTTAGGATGGACCATTTGGTCCAACCCTCTTATTTTACAGATGTTGTCTCAAGAGGTTAAATGTCTTGCCTACGGTCACAAAGTAAGTGACAAAATTTGAACCGAGGTCCTCTGATTTAAAATCAAGTACTCTTTCAATAACATCTCAGAATTGAAGAGATTATTCTGGGGAAGAAAACATACAGGGAGGAGGAGAAACCCACATATAACATATATATCTGTATGTTTATAGAGTATTTCTACTAAAAAATTTTTAATGTATTCTATTATTACTGACTCGTTGAACCTCTTAACATATCAGTTACCTAGATAATATATTGTCACCCCTTTCAGATCTTTCTCTTAGTTCTTGGTTAAAAGGATCTTAGAGACCATCTAATTCAATCCCTACTATAGCCAGCACCCTTTCAATAACATCTCTTACAAATGGTCAGTAATAAATGGTCAAGTTATATCTGTTTGAAATCTCCTATAGGTCTCTAATGCCTTCTAGTTAAAGTTTAAATATTTTGTGTGACATTCAAGGCCCTTCATTATTTGATATCACACTAACTTTCCAAATCCCTCATATTCTGTCTTCCCTACTCTCTATACTCCCAGGAAAACTTCCATTAGAGACCCAAACTTCCAACCAAATTCATTTTATTGCTCCCTCAAGTTCAATTTTTTAAAATAATAGATCCAGGGCTAAAAATGATAGGACCCATAAACGTTTCACTCATATAGAAACCTATTAAGTTATATACACAAATTAGAGAGTTACAAAATATTTAGGCTAGATAGGTAACTAATAAAAAGTTTTAACCAAAAGGCAGACCACCCTATCCCAAACCCTAAATGCCTCATATCTATGGATAAAGGAGAAGCAATGGATATGACGGAGGGTGCTGGATTTGAAGTCAGGGGATTTAGGTTCAAATCTTGGTTATGCAACTTATTAGGTGTATGACTTTGGGGAAGTCACTTTATACTTCTGATTCGCAAGAACCTCACCCATTCCCACCCCTTTTAAAAAATAAAGAGGTTGTATTAGAAGATTTCAAAGGTTTCAAGTTGATGATGAAAATTATCTCATTCTATGAACTAAATGGAACATAGGAAGAAATATGTTAAAGCATATTTCTGGATCACATAATAACATGGCACTAGAAAGCTCAGTAAAGAACTATGTAATTTAGGACACAGCCATGTGAAACATTAAAGAGACAAGAATGATCAATATATATATTCCTGAATGCTCAGGGAATAGCACTAATCTTCATAATACATGCAGAACAATTATACTTATGATGTTTTGCTAATAGAATGGGAATAAAAATCCAATAAACACAAAAATCACATCCACCAAATGAGCCAAGTGTTTTGAGAATATGGGTATGTTTGCATTAGTCAATACTTATTATTATCATAAACAACTTTGCCTGCTGATCTGATTAAGTACCATAAGGAAAATGCCCCAAATCTTTACAAGAAGCAAAATTTAACAGTAAGAAATATTCTGTGAGAAATAGCATGTTTTAAATACAAGGATAAATGGGAAAATTTATTCAAGCTTTCATTTCATGTGGATTATTTCTGACAAGAACAATAAAGATACAAATGTCACTTTCAGCCATCTCCCTGTTATGCTACCTTTACTTCTACCATCATCCTCATCTCTACCTCCTGACTCTCTATGCCTTTCACTCTGCTCCTGCCTCTGAAAGGTGAACTTTCCTCATATCTTACCAGGAACCCTTCCTCTACACCACCATGAGAAGTCATCTCCACTTCCAGCTCCCTTTAAAGTGATGTGTTACACTAGAATATAAGCTCCTTGAAGTTAGGGACTGTCTTGCTTGTATTTATATCTCTAGCACTTAACACTGTGTCACACACGCAGAAATAAGCATTTAACAAACGTGTTCTTGTTCTCTCTCTCTCTCTCTCTCTCTCTCTCTCTCTCTCTCTCTCTCTCTCTCGTCTCCTCTCTTTCTCCCTCCAACCACCCCCCAATCTGTCATTCTGCCCAAATGTGAAAACATGAAAAAATATTACATGCAATGAATCAGTCTACCAAAAAATATTTATTTAACACCTGCTCTGTGCCAGGCACTATCCTAGGTACTGAAGAAATAATTGCAGTAACTCAAACAATCCCTACTGGAAAAGATCTTTTACAAATCAGCACCTGCTCACCATAAAATATGTGTAGTACTCTTTGGGAAATTGTGAGCATTCTTTTTCCTTATATGTACCTAGAGATCATCCCTTCAATGCTTTTCTTGTTCTAAAGTCTACAAACATCCATGTACTCAGTTTTAGTATTTTGAAATTTGGTAGATATCCATAAAGCGAAACACAGTTTAGGCACTAAATTTCACAAAAAGATATTGATGTGCTTAAGGTTTTCAGAAAAAAAGGTAACCAGTATGGTTCAATTCATGCCATGTGAAGATTTAGTAAAGGAAGTCTTAATATTTATCCTGATCAATAGAAGACTCACGGGGTAGGGAGTGGTGGCAAAATACATCATGACTTTCTCTAAGAAATTTTGATAAAGTTTTTTCAAAGGATTTTTTAAAAAGTTTTTCATACAGGAGATTGGATTTGTTCTGCTTGAACACAGGGTTAGAAGCAATGGGTAGAAGTGACAGGGACAGATACTGGTTTGGTGTCAGATAAAAGAGCAAAAAAGAAAAAACCAACAACCAAACTCACTAACAATTAGAGTTATGCAGAGCTTCAAGAGCTAGTTCCTTTTCACCAGAATTCTTCAAAGAGTTTAGATGGCTACTAGTTGGATATGATAAAGATTCTTCTTCAGGTATTGAGTTGGACTATATGGCATCTGAGGGCCAATCCAGCTCTTAAAGATTCTACTCTTCTATGATCTCTAAGAGTCTGACTTCAAATCTTATGATATCATATGACAATGCTTGCTTTTCTCTTCCTTTAAAATAAATTTCAGTAACATTCTTTTATTCATCAACCCACCATCCATTAATCTATCCAACCATGCATTCATCCTTGAACTAATATTTATTGATATGACCTAGATTTCCATATTCTCTTGGTTCACATTGAGTATATCCTAGAGGATGGGGGAAGTTCACTTTTATTGGGAAGGAGAAGAGTAGAATGACCAGAGGACAGGTGGCATGGTTTTCTAATGACTGGAGGGCAGTATACTTGCCTGGTCCTGGGAAAGATGAGGTGATTGCTCATTTATTAGAATTCAGGGTCACACAGGCAGAGTCTGAGTCATCATCTTTCTTTTCCTTGAGGGCCTTGAGTGAGGGGGAGCCCATTAACTTCTGAGTCATTTCATTGCACCTTTGGGAAAACTCCAAATTTAGGTATTTTTCCCTTACATCAAACCTAAATTGGTTTCTTTGTAGATCACATATACTGGTTCTAGTTCTGCCCTCTGGGGGCAAGCAGGTCAAATCTAATTCCTTTTCATCATAATGATTCTTCTAATACGTGAAGATAGTTATCCTGCCTCCATCTAAATCTTCTTTTTTCCAAGCAAAATTTTCCATTCTCCTTCAACTCAGCCTTATATGGCATAATCTTGAAACTCATCATCATTCTGATCACCCTCCAAAGGATGCTGTCCAGTTCAATGCCTTTCATACAATGGGCTGGCCAGAACTGAACCCAATGCTCCAGATGTTGTCTGACCAAAGCAGAGCCCAAAAGTCTGACTGCCTCATTATTCTTGGAAGCTTTGCCTTACGTAGTCCAAGATGACACTAGTTTGCTTGCCCATGTGTCTCTGTTGCCTCACATATGCCTGCCATCATTCAAAGCTCATATTAACTCTTGTCCATGTCTACCTCATCTGTCTTGATCTTTTGATCCAAGTTGTAGGAACTTGAACTTATCTCTGTTATATTTCATCTTACTGGATTTGGCTTACTGTTCCTATTACTGTAGCCAGTCACAATTTTTCAAAAATTCTCTTATTCAGCCCATCTTTCTTCCCTTCCCCTTCCCAGCTTAAAGAACTTTACTGCATATTTGTCAAGGGATGTTTAGCTTAGATAATTTTTAAAATCTTTAAAATGTCTTAATGTAGATATTTTATTTTCCCTAATTATATGTAAAGGCAATTTCCAACATTTCTTTTTTATAAAATTTTGAGTTCCATTTTTTTCTCCACCAACTCCAAGATGGCAAGCAATTTGATCTAAGTGATACATATGTAATCACATAACATATATTTCCACCTTAGTCATCAGCATATCTTTCAATCTGCATTTACAGCTTAGAAATCTGTTCCTTGTGGTCTACATCCATAAAGCTGTCCCATCAGTTCCTTGTTCATTTTTATTTACTCTCAATCACTGCATTTATCTAACAAACAATACACAATAAATGATAATTGGAAATGCATTCATTATTTGACAGGTACTTAGTAAGCACCCTTTGTGTACCAGGACATATAACAAAAGTTATTGGGCTGGCTTCTGTCCTAATGGAGCCTGCAAACTAAGGGGAGAGAAAAGGATACATATAGAGTGAGAGAAGAAAGTGATTAAGTCAGATCTGTGTTATGGGAATATTAATTTATCAGCTACATGGAGGATGAACTAGAAAGCAAAGAAAAAGTTTCTAACATTTCCTTTTCCTTCAGATGCAATTAATATGTAGTTGACTTTAAACACAATTCCAGACCTATGACAGCCAGTCTTCATTAATTCCCACCAAAGGGGATGCTAAACACATACATTTTACTAAGTACAAATAATGTCCAGCATTACCATATTCTTGCATTAACTTTATAATTTCCTAAAATTCTTTCTAAGTATCTTCTGGTTAGCATACATAGAGTGGGAAATCATGGTAAACCATCTGTTTTTTATAGGTTGGGCTGATTCCTTTTAAGGAGTCAGAAAGCCATTTTTAGCATCAATTGTTGTTTGGCTTCCTTACCACCTGAGGTATAATGACCTAGTCTATGCAGAGCTGAATGGAAGATTTCAGTGGTTATCCCTCTACTTGGCTGACAGCAATGCTTTTTTGACTTAGGGCAACCAGGTGTCATAGTGAATGGAGAAGCCTAGGAGTCTAGTTCATTTATCTGAATTGTTGTCTTTTTCAACCTTAGCAATTGTACTCTTTTCATCTTTGTCATTATTGTTATATTAATCATATTTTATGGTACCTGAATGTCTCATTACATACTAACCCCTAGTCTGAATCAATGTGCTGATATCCCTGGACCAGAGAATAGTGGTTCTCAGTTGGACATATCTTTAAGTCCAAGTCCTTCTTGTCTCAGGAAGACAGCAAAACTCTCTATTTTGTATACCACGATAACAGACTATCAGATAAGACTTGATCCTAATTTCATGGAATATACACGAAAGTCACCATCATTTCCCTCAAAAGACACTTGTCATCACAAAGGTGGTGTCATTGTCCAAAGTAAAGTCTTATAGAAACATCCATTAAAACAGTCTAGTCCCCTTACTCCTCAGTATAATTATTTACAGCATTTGCACAACAGGGCTTCCTGTGAATCCACAGTTCTAAGCTTAAAACTAATTAAATAACTATATAACAGCTTTCCTAATTCCCATTAATGAGAGAGAAGCTGATTGCAGATCACTGATTTGGTGAATGTGCAAGTGAGCAAAAAAAAAAAAGGAGATTAAAGAGAAACCCCCAAGGCTAATGTATGGTATGATGTAAAAACAATTGAGTTTCATATTGGGTATATTTTGTAAAACTAATCAAGTCTTTTTTAATGGAAAACCTCAGGATAGAACTCTTCTTTTAAATTTTTCCTTGAAAGAGGTATGAGAGTTCCTCATTTTCATTTTGAAATGACCACACCAAGCTTCTGGGCAGATGAATTAATATTCTACTTATTATTGTTTTGAAACAGAACAATAGCAGCATTTAAGGATTAGAATAAGGAACTAGAATTGAAAGGAATTCAAGTTGCATAGAGAGTTTGTGAATTGTCCTTATTTGGAAATTTTTGCCAATGATCCCATACCTGAGAGTGATAATGAAGAATTCTAGCCTGTGGAACAAATTCAGTTGAATAGAGAGTGGGGAGGGGGTCTATGAAGTATGACCACTCCTGTTGATGCAGAGTAGAAACATGGATTATAGCAGATGGGGAGGTTCAGGAACTAATCAGTGTATGGCAGGTTCAGACTCTGGGGAGGAAACTGTGAATGGTACACCAGACTCAGGGGATCAGGGAACATATTGTGGAGGTCTGCAGATGTGAGTTCTTGACAAGATGGAATTAATTTTGGAGGAGGGGATATGATGGCTGAGTGATCATGACAGAGAAAGGATCTGAAAGTGCAAGCAGGATCCAAAGAGTAGGCCAACTCTTCCTGGCCCTGGGTACCAACAGGTATGAGAGAAGGATCAGTTGGAAAGGTGGAAAGGTGGCCAAGAGATGTTGCTGCCTTCAAAAGACAATTAGATTTCAGTGAACAAAAGAAGATGGAAAGGAAGGGGGGAGATAGAGAGGATGAAAGGAAGCTTGTTAACAATGGAGGTTTCCAGAGGGGATAGTAAAAAAGGAACACACAGAAGGAAGAACCATAGGATGACTAGGGCTGAATTTTACTAAAAGAGGGAATGTAATGGAAATGCAGATTTAAAGATCTTCCCTGCCCCTAGTTCCTTTGATTGGCTTAAGAGACTCTGAAAACCTTCCTTGATTTGAAAATATACTCTGCCCCCTAATAGGCTGAATGTGGTCACATGGAGCCTGTGATAGGAGGCTTGGTATTCAGGAATGACCACACCTTGATGCTGTGTGATTGGGCAGTGGGTCAAGAGGGTGGTTACATTCTCTGAGCCAGGAGAAGGCTATATAATTCCTGATGTGAGGCTTTACTTTGGGGCTCACTTTGAGAAGTGTTGTGTAATTTGACCAGATGACACTCTGGGCAGCTGTTGAGAGCCCCCCAGCTTTGAAAACCCAGATGTTGATGCTTCCCTCTCTGGTAACTATGATTTGGTATTGGTATAATGGTTGGACAGTTTGGAAGTCTGTTTGATCTGTCTGTATACTCTGAAGTTCGGGGTGCTGACCTTTTCCCCCTGAACTAGGTAATATATGTTTGTTTGATTAAAGTAAGCTTGTTAACTGATTTTGAGTTGCTTTCCTTTACAAAAGCAGATCTAAGAACCTGTGTTGGGAGCCACTCTGGGGATGCTGGGGTACTTGCTGCTACAGGGAGGCAATGGATATCAGGAACTCCTTTTACCAAAGGGTCCATGTTAGCTTGGTTGTTCCTTTTGGCACACATACCAACTCACATGGTATGCTAGGGACAGTTCACCTCAATAGGAAGAGGGTCTCCAGGAGAGTCCCATGATGGCTATGAGCTCATGGCTTGTGGAAAGACTAGGGGAGATGAAAGGCAGCTGGCCAGTCAGGTGGCCAATTCCCTATATGGAGGGAGCATAACCCTCCTCCGGAAGACAGATGTCAGTGAGTATGGCAATATCCCATCTACCCATTGCTAGTCCTGGTTTTAGCTATAATTTATTCTCTCCATGAAAGGGTAAAAAAAAATTCATCACACCAAGAGACACCACAAGATGAAGAAGATTGCTTTGTGATAGAGAATTGACTATGTAAGACAGGAAAATTAAAATCAGAAGAGGCTCCCTTTTAACATAAAAACATAAGCAATAGTATCTTCTATGCATCAGTGTTAACATTAACATTTTTAGTTTAGAAAACGACTTGGAAATCAAAGTAAAATCATAAGATTTATAGACAGAACTATCTTCTATTAATTAGTGAAATGCAAAACTAAACACCATAACACATTTAAAAATTATAACTTCTCACAATTTTATAATCTTTTGTATGTGCAAATGCTTTAAACTTCTTTTCTCATTTGACACATGAGATAGCCTTATGTCTTAGGAAGTATATTAGCTTTCCCATTTTATAGATGAGCAATCTGAGGTTCCAATTTGAGGCATGCAAACTGTGAATGATCTAAAAGAGATGAATTAGTTTATAAATATTCATAGAGAGACGACCAGCCCTTATTCTCTGTGATTTTAAACTTCTTGGGGTCTTAGTCTTCATCTGGTCTTGTGATTTATAAAATAAGGGGGCTGGGCTAGATGCTCTTTTAGGTTCTTTCATCTCCAATTCTTATGAACTTATAAATTTAAAGTAATACTTTTTTGGACTATATCTATGATTTCATTGACTTAGGGAACTCCTGGTGAGGAAGTCAGCTAAATATTTGCTTTCTAACTAGGGGCACTGAGAAGTTAAGAGAGAGTCTGGAGATCACAAAATCAGTAGATGTCAGAGGCAGGACTTGAAACTTGGTCTGCCTTACTCCTAGATAAGTTCTCTCTCTAATATTCACTACCCCACCTAAAAGGGTCCTGTGTGGTTTGTCCTTTGATTTTGAAAAGCACCATGACCGCAGGAAGATGATGCCATGACTTACAACTGAATAGGATTTAAGTGAAGAAGGGCTGTGCAAAATCACAAACATCACTTTCTCCTCCAGAGCCATCTGGGGCCAGTGGCCACATATAAGATCAGGACCACTGGAGATAGCACAGGATTCAGTGGGAAACCTTGGCCTTTTTAAGCCTCTCATAAAATAATTTGGTGGGGGGTTGGGAGGGTTTAGTCTTCAATATCTTCAGGATATTGATCATTTACCTATTAGTTGCCACTTAAGAAATAAACAATCATTTACTTCTGTAACTCACAGGGTTTTCTATAATACAAAGCACAAAATAGGACTATCATAGCTATTTTTAAAATTCATTCATTTACTTATGTGCCATTGAAAACATTCCTTGAAATTTTAGCCTAACATACTTCTGTGCCAAGATAGGAGAAAAGAAAACTGACCATCATCAGACAAAAAATCTGAAACATCAGAACCTATTAGTCAATCCCTGTGGTCATGAAGCCATGATTTGTCATTATTTATAACATGGGATACAACCCTCATTGCCCAGAGAGGAAGATGCAACAGAACGGTATAAAAGTACAAAGAAAGGCAATTAAATGATCAAGAGGATGGAATGATTATTTTTAGGAGTAACTGTATAACCCTAATTATATTAGGACTCCATCTTATAAAAAGAAAAAAATAGAAGGGTTTTGACTGAAGGTGTGAAGAGAAAGTTTTCCTTTAAAACATGCTGCTTTTTTATTTTTAAAGAAACAGGTTCTGATTCCTTTAAAAAATATAATATCAGCTTATAAAATTCATATGCAAAACCAGTACCAGGGCACTATGCTAAAAGTGAGACCATAGCCCTTCCATTTTGTAAAGAGAAGATCCTGGTAGGTAGAACAGAAGTAGCAGCTCAAATCACTATATAGAAAGCTACAGATGGACTATGATGTGAGAAATTAAGGGCATTCTCTCCAAGGATCTTGTCTAGAGAAGTAAGTGCTTAAAAAGTTATAGGAATGAGATAGGAAGATGATTACAATGTTTCCCTGAAGAACTGCCATGAATAGGCTAGAGAGAATGTGAGTATAGGCTGTGTAAAAGGTCTGGGGCAGTCCATGGGTAAGAGAAGGGTAAGTGGCACTTTTAACAGTTAAGTACTAGAGAAGAATTTGTATTCAGTTTGAATTTAGATGTTTTTTTTTTTGTTTGTTTGTCCTTAAAGAAGGGGGGAAGGATTGATCCCATATTATTAAATTGCTTTGAAGTGTATGTTAGTATAGAAAGCACAATTGGGTAAAACAGAAACAGCTTGATACAATGGAAAGAACATTAATTAGAGCATTTCTCCCTTGGTTCTGCTTCTGACTATATCTTACCTCCATGCTTTCCAATTCCTTCTCACCCTGGAGATACCTGAAACCCTATGGCCTTTTCTACCATTGCTCAATTTCTCCTGGAGCCTTCATTTTGGGAAGGGCTGAGGTTGGCCATTCTTCATTCCTCTCCTTATACTGAAGCTCTGGACTTCACAATGCCCATTGTGGCTGCCTTTGCCTCCTCTACTTTTCATCTCCTCTTTACATGACTTCTTTCCTCATCACAATGTAATTTCTGAGTACAGGGGCTGTCTTTTTGCTTGTATTTTTATTCCCTGTACTTAGCCCAGTGCTTGGTACACAGGAAGTACTTAATAAATGCTTGTTGACTGACTTACTGATTTGCCATCTCTAAGACCTGACTTAGAATTTCAGCTTTTCCACTTACTGCCTATATGTCCTTAATCTCTCTGGTCATTAGCTTCAACTATAAGTACTGTTATTGAAATTGGTAAATTCTAAAGTCCCTTTGAGTTCTTAGATTCTGTTATTCCAACTAGGTATGTCATACTTTTAATTGTCAGCATTATTTTCAGGTGGCATTTTCTCTGAGCCATAGTAACTAGAGGAAGTTACTTCATTGCAATTGATGTAACCTTTCACTGTATCCTAATCATGTGATTGAAATAGTCAAGGAATCTACACAATTATGAAAAATGTGAACTGGCTAAATACAGTAATAACCCTAGTTTGCATTTATATATCATTTTAAGGCTTGGAAAATGCTTCATTTGATGTTCACAATAACCCTGTGAGATATATACTATTATTATCTTCTTTTTTCTTTTTACAAATAAGGAAACTGAGCCTCACAACAGTTAAATGACTTGCCCAGGGTCATAAAAATAGTAAGTACTTAAGGAGGTATTTGAATTCAGGTCTTCCTAACTCCAAGTCCAGGGCTCCCTACACTGCATAGCCTAGTAACATCCTAATACGGTCTCTCAACCAAAGCTATACTTGAATTTGAGGGGTGAATAAAAAGGAGGGCATTATGACTCTAAAGAAATAAATCTGGAAGCCATAAAAGAATCATTATTTCCAACCACAGATAAAACATAACACTCTCAAAAGGTAGTAGAGACTGACAGTTTAATTACATTAAAGAAGCGTTTAAATATATTTAATAGCTCCATTTTAGGTTGTTAAGGGAAATTAAAGATTAGACTAGGCTCAGGCCATAGCTGTTCCTTTTTAACTTTTAAGTTACTGTCAGGAGCTCCTCATATGAAGGTAGGGGATCCAGGTTGAAATTCTTGGACACCTGCCAGTTGTGCGACATTGGGCAAGTCATTGAACATTTCTATGCCCTTGTTTCTACATCTGTGAAATGAAGGGGTTCAGTAGCAAGGATGCTGCATTTGGATTTGGGACTCTAAATCAGCTCTCAGCCCTGATTCAAATCTCAGTCCTACCACTCATGTGCCTTTCCTTGAGCAAATCATCTGAAGTCTCTGGGCTTCAGTTTCGTCATCTGTAAATGGGGGGTAGGGGGCTGGACTAGATGAGCTAAAAATTCTCTTTTAGCTCTACATATATTATAATATGGTGACAGACTCTAAGATTCCCTCCAGTCTGCTTTGCTAATAACCAGGTATGGAAAGTGGGAATCATAATCATGTAACCCAAGTAGAAATAGTAAGTTAGTTGGGCAAATTGCCTTTCCTGTAATGGTGACACCATCAATCCCCACCCCCTTGTTCCTGTTTAGCCAATCTGGTTAGCTATTATAACTGACCTTCTCTTTTTATTCAGGTCTTCACTCAGGGATCTGTCCAGGCTATCTTTATCTAGATGTGGTCTGCTTCCCTGGGGGCAGAATCACTTGTCCTCAGATTGTCATAGTGCTTAGCTAAAGTACAGGGCTCTGCTTTTCTTATCTTTCTATTCTGACAGCAGCTGGGGATCTGTTGGGTGGCCCCCTTTCTCTAGGGCATGGAAAAGGACAGGAACATGATCAACTTACCTAGGTGCAGAGGTGCACGTGGGGGACAATATTTAGCCCTATACAAAGCACCACCACCTGTGGTGCTAATGTCACTTCAAAGACAGAAGTAGAATTACAAGGAAAAGAACAATGATTCCAGACAGATGGCTTGGGTTAAAAGCCTACTGCTGCCATTCACTACCTCTGTAACCTTGGGCAAGTCACTTAAGGGAAGGGAAGAGAAGGCAATAAACCTTTATATAGTGCCTACTGTGTGCCAGGCACTATGCAAAGTGCTTTACAAAGATTAACTCATTTGATCCTCAGAACTCCAAGAGGTGGGTGCTGTTGTTACCCCCCTTTTACAAATGAGGAAACTGAGGCAAACAGAGGTTGAATGACTTGCCTTGGCTCCCAGAGCTAGTAGTGGCTGAGGCTGTATCTGAATTCAGATCTTCTTGACTCCAGGTCCACTGCCTCCCTGGGCCTCAACTTCTTGATCTATAAAATAAGGAACTTAAACAAGATGACTTCTTGTGTCCCTTCCAGTTTTACAGATATGATTCTATGACATATCAAATGAAAGAAGGTTTTGGGGATTCCATGAATTCCAAAGGTCCCTGTTAATTATATGTCTAGGGTGCCATGACCATATAACAACAGAATTCCCATCACAGAGATGGACAGGACCTCAGCAACCATGTTGTCTAAACCACACAAAAAGGGAAATTCCACAATAACATACCTGACAAATGGTTATCCAGTCTTACCTTGATGAAGAGACTTCCCTTCTCTCCCCCACTAGTATGCAAGGTCCTTTTTCCCCATTCCCTTTTTCTTTGTATCTGTACAACCTAGAATAGTGCCTTATGCAGGGTAGTTTAATGTATTATACTTTTCCTGCAAACATTGCTGAATGGCTAACCTACTCCTGTGTTCTCAAGCTCTACTAAACTCTCAGCTCCTGAAGAACAAATTTCTCTCTCAACCTCAACTGTCTACTTCTTCATTCCCATTCTCCCTAGCCCTGCCTCCTCAGTGTCCTAATCCAGGTCTATGCACACTTTTCACTGTGCCTTCTGGAATGCCTCCTTCATAATTAACAAACTTACTTTCATTTTAAATCTCTTCCTCTCTCACACTTTTGAAACATCTTGTGGCATTCACTGGCATCTGGTTTCCTCCTGATAAAATTGCTTCCTTTGACATTCTTTCCACCGATTCTTCTTTAACTTACTGACCCTGGGGGAGGAAGGGATAGAATTGACCTTGTTTCCATGGTCACTTCTATACTTTTCCACTATCATTATTCAGCAATCTTCTCTGACATTCATTCTGTCCAAATGTATTATCCAAATTTAGATTTTCACAATTCTTATCTACCTACCTCACCCCCCACCCCACCACAAACACATTCTTCTTTCTTCCTCCTTTCCCAATCAGTTCAATGACTTGCACATAGCCTGCCAATTTACCTCAGCTTCACTCACTTCAACATAAATGTTGACTTTTTTACAAATGAACTAATTTCCTAGTTCCTTAATTTCTTCAACTCCAATAATCTACTCTTCCACTCCATCTCAAGTACACTCAAGGTTGGTATACCCTTGATCCTGCCATCACCCACAAATGCCCTACTTCCATGTTCAAGAACTATACATTTCTTCTGACAATCTTTTACCTTTCCATGGATTCCCAATGTCTCACTCCTCCAACCTTGCCATGACCTCCAATTCCTTAGTAGTATCTCAGGCCATCATCCCACCTCTGACTACATTTTCATATCTTCCTAATATTAACCCTTTGGTGAACCAGTTCAATTCTATACTGTTATCTTTAATTTACCTTGTTCTATTGCCAAAGATACCTCCTCAAACCCCAAACCTGGATTAAGCCAACTATAAACCTCCTTCAATCTATCAATGTATGATCTTACAGAAGTAGAGGAAATTTAAGGAAATAATAGTTGGATCTACAAAATTTTTTGCTAATTTCAAAGGGTCTATACAACAGCATGGCAATCCTACTCCTGGTGCCTAATCAATTCTCTGTCACAGTAACTGTTTCAAACATTTTCCTTTCTCATGTTTTTTACTCCATTCTCTCTCATTACTCTCTTTGCCAAAAAGAAAGGAAGAAAGAAACTAAGAAAGAAAGGAAGAGAGAGAGATAAGGAGGAAGGGAGAGAGAGGGAAAGAGAGAGGAGGGAGAGAGAGAGAGAGATGAAATGAAAAAATGAGAGGTCATTCATTAAATACTTCCTTTTATGCCCTCCTTATCTTTCACATCCCCTCTCCTCTTTCCATATCCCCTCCTAACTCCAATTTCTGATGGTTCAGTGACCTCTGTGATTGTGAAGGCCAACACATCCACATATGTCCTTGATCCCATCCACTTTCCTCTTCCCTGGCAGATTGCCTCTAATCATCTCTACTCTCTCCCTAATCATTCTCTCTCAATCTAATGGATCCATCTTTGTAACCTACAAACATGCTTAAGCTTTTCCCATTCTTAAAAAAAAAATTCTCCCACTAGATCCTACCATTCATATTTCTCAGCTTCTTAGCTAAACTTTTCAAAAGAGTTTGGATTTGGGGACCAATGGTTTATTCTATATTCCCCATCACTGCATTTGCCTTAGACCTACTAGACAGTATGCTGCTTGAACCATACTTAAATGATAATTGTTATCTATAAAGTACTGGATTTTAATAAGAGCTGTAATCTTAACTATGAACTGCAACAAACCACAAATTAACTCAGTGTTTCCTAAGTTCTCAGCAGGAATATGGTCCAGTAGTCAAAGGACCTAAGTTCAAATCCTTCCTCTACAACTTCCTCAAGGTGTGACTTTAGGCAAGTTGCTTAACCATGCTGGATCTCAGCTTCCTAATTTGTAAAGTAATAAAGTTGGACTTGATGTATTTTAAGGTCCATTTCAGCTTTCAATCTATTATCCTCTGACCCAGTCTCAAACAATTGCAATTTTTGACACTTCTTTCAGTTAGTTGACAATATAGGAGAATTTTATTAAAACCCTAATATTGTGTATAAAAGATTAACTTTGCTAATGAGGAACTAAAACATTTGGGGGGGGAGGGATAGTCTCTGCCCTTGAGGATCTATCAGGAAGATAGGGCTCAAACACAGAGAGCGACAACATAAAGAAAGATTGAATTTATTAGAATGTTAATGAATAAGTGCTATGTGGAATCTGAGTAGAATGATCAAGACCAACTGGGGGTTAGGGAAGAAGGATCCATGGAGGAGTTGGCACCAAACCTGAGCCTTAAAACAACACATGATTTTAAGAGGTTGATAAGGACAGACTGTGTTCCAGGATTGAGGTTTAATTAGATTATGCAAATGGTGGTGTTCTGAATGGGGTTTTGAGTGCTGGGAACAGTTAGTACAATACTGAGGCCCTACTTGAGGTACAATAATATGAATTTTTAATGCATCCAGTTGGGCCACTATGGTAATGTCTTTTAGTTGTATTCAGCCTTTATAACTGTAAGAGAAGTCAAATAGTGGAAAGTAATCCAGGGTTAGGGATTGACAGAATACTGAATCATACTAGTGCACATGGGCAAGGGAGTCAAGGGTATACAGCAATGCCCAGATGAACTGGTTAAATACTTAATTTTTATTAAGGAAGATTAAATTTATGGAAATATTGATGAGCTAGGAACAGAGAGAGGAAGAGAAGGAGAATAAAATGTAGATTTAGGAGAAGGGAAGAAGAGTAAAAGAGGAAAGGAAAGGAGATTATAATCAGAGAGGGGAATTTTATCATAGAGATGTACAGTTACAGGTAATAGCCCGATGTAAGGTTTGGTCATTCCTCTTGGTGGCTTAAGTGGTATAAAGTTAAAGATCATGAAAATTCCTAAGACTGGTGAACTAGGAGGTCAGAGAATTTCAGAGGAAAACATGTGTAGGCTCAAATCTCCCACATGAGGGCAAGAGTTAGACTGGAAAGATGAACCTGGTTTGGAACTAATACTAGGAACTTCAATATAATATATATTTGGGATCCTTAGAGATGGCAGCTTTTATTATATATGGGATTGGAGGAATAAGAATTTCACGTTTGTTAGTCATATACCTGATAAGTACCAGAAGGTTTGAGCCACCAGGGTTCAGTGACAATGAAGAATGGCACTGCCACAAGCATTCACACTCCAAACATAGAGTGAGTAGGTTCCTTTTTTTGTTTGGAAGGAGGGGTTGTTGGAAGTTTAATCCAGAAGATTTGGCCCTGAGGGTCCACCTGAATCTTGTGTAATTTAACTCCAGACTCCCTTGTAGTTTTATTTCACATTATTCTCCATTATACATTCCAGGGTCTAACCAAACTAGTCCACTTGTTATTTCTTCTATGGGACATTGCATCCCCATCCTCCATGGCTTTGCAAACTCTCAACCCCATGCTACATCATGTCTGTAATGTTCTTCTGCCTCCCCTCACCCCTGTAGTGTCCAGAACATCCTTCAAATGAAACTCAAGGGCCACCTCCTATAGAAAGTTTTCCCTCATTCCTTCTGTTGCCCTCACATTGTAAATTACTTTGCATTTACTTAACATGTATTTCATATTTGACCTTTAGAGTGTTTTGTTGTTCAATAGATTATAAACTCCTTGAGTGTAAGGATTGTTTTATTTTTGACATTGATGGCATTAGGCAGATAGGCAAGTAGGTGGTGTAGTGGATATTGTGCTAGGTTTGGAGTCAAGAAGACCTCAGTTCAAATCGTGCCCCAGAAACTTGTTACTATGTGACCCTGGGAAAGTCACTTAACCTGTCTCAGTCACAGTTTCCTCATCTGTGAAATGGTGATGATAATAATAACCTTCTTTCTAAGGTTGTTATGACAATCAGATGAGATAACATGTGAAGACATTTGTAAAATGTAAAGCATTATATATAAATACCAGCTATATTATTATTATCATTATTATTTGTTATCATGCCAGCTCAGTAGTTACATGCCATGATGATAGGGGATGAGGCAAAACCCAAGGAGTTCTCAGTGGTGAAGCAAGCACATAGCTCTGTGTATGATGTGTTTTGGTCTAATATCTGAGGCCACGGTCAAGGTTAAGCAAGGCTTTTGTCTGGAGCTTTGGTCTTTCTGATTAATGACAATGTGACAAAAGCCTATTTAGAAATTAGGTTCATGGCATTATGCTATATATACGGTGGGTATGGAAAGATGAAAAGGATGAAGTCTACATTCTTGGCATCATGCTGTACACATAGTAGGTACAGAAGGATGGAAAGGACAAAGTCCACATTGTCAAGCACTTTGTTATCTAATTGAGATGGGCACCGTTGCCAGTAGCACAGGGAAGTACATGTTAACTAGGGGCAGGTTCTTGAGTAATTTTAATGCAGTATTGCTATTCTAATCCCACTGGAATGGGAAAGTGATCAGCCAAGTAAAGGTGAGAATGTGTTCTCAAGGTACCTAAAAGATGCAAAGAGCACACACAGAGAAAGAAAATCAATCGAGGATTTAAAATATTGCTCTTTCCATTTTGACATCTAACCTCATGCCACTAAATGTTTCAGAATAATGCATATTAAAGCACTGAGTGTCTTTTTAATGCTGAGATGATAACCACATTTCTTTTTATCCCCATGGCCTGAGTGACTTGCTCAAACAGAGGTCACTGATGTCTAGGCTTTTGATTAATATTTTAATTAAGTCCCAACAACAGCCCAGATTTCCAAAGAGGACTCAACCTCTTAATAGAGTGTATGACATGGAACAGAGAAGCTCTCAGAGGGGGAGGCCAAGTGGCACACAGCATTAGATGCATTAAGTGGAGTCATTTTCCAAGGGCACAATATGCCCCAAATATATGGGTGTGCCTGGGGACAGAGAGAACCACAGTGTGGAATGAATGCTCTGACTTTCGATGATGTTCAGAAAAACAAAAAGATTCTCTGGAGCAAAAAGTCCAGGGTGATCTATAAGCATAATGAGAGATTCTTATTACACAGAAGAACTCAAACATTCAGCAAGCAACCAGAGATAAACAGCCTCCTACAAATGCTTAAGTGAGCTTAACTCACCACAAATAATTCATTTTACACCATAAGAATCAACAATCAAATTAATTCCCACATCTGAAACTTGGCAAGCCTAAGGTGTGTAAGTCAATGAACTTAGAAAGAAAGCTAATTAATGATGGGCTTGATGATACCCCTGAACCAAGAGAATGAACCTGTGATAGATTACGGGGGTATGAATGGAGCAGGCTCTTTGTTGTAGAGAAGCATCAAAAATGAATAATGAGGCTGGGATATCCTGGAGGTTCCTTTAATGAAGGTTTTCCCACTGGAGGCCTAGAGGCCATTAGTGGTCCAGTTGTGGTCTTTGTTATCTATTTCTCTCTTCATTAAATTCCCACCTCATTTCCCTTTCCAGTCTTCCTTCTTCCTTTGCTCCTACCTCTACCTAGTTGTACATTTCTAGAACAGGGGCTCTGGGTGAGTAAAAACAGGCAAAGAGACCTATACAGCAAAAAATGGAAAAGCTATAGTAAGCATGTAGGTGGCAATTTTTCTAGCATTTTCATTGGGAAATTGACTAAGAATGGATGGCACAATTTAGGTCACCATACACAAAATCCCTGAAGATAAAATGCTAGTTCTCAACATGAATCCATGCCTCCTCCCTCCTGTTCTTCCTTAAGAATTTTGTCCTTTGGAAAACACTAGGGGACAGGGTACCAGTGGAGCTATCAATCAAATTCAGCAGCACCCAAAACGAGATTCTTTCCTTACTTACTTACGAGTGTCAATTTCCTCATCTAAGAAATGAAGACAGTACCTCACAAACTTGTAAGGCAGAAAAAATCGATGCTTTATGTGGAGGATTTTATAAGACTTAAAATACTTTATATAAATGTTGGACATTCTCATCTTTATCCTCATTTTTACCATGAAGCCAGATTTACCAGTGATTGAGTAATCGTATAGAAGAAGAAGCAAAAGAAAAGATATCTGGGCTCTATAGAAGAGCTTGGGGGAAAAAAGAGAGAGAGGGAGAGAGCAAACAGCAACACTAGAGGGAAATGCTTGCCTTGTATTACTTCCCCTCCCCCTGTAATTATCACTGGATCACTGCTAATAACCTTCCTCAGATAGTTCGGTGAATTAGCTAATTAACAGTGTGAACTTAATGGTATGAAAATAAAGAGTACCAGGGCATAGCTGAACATTGGAGAAGTACTGACTAACATAGAGACAAAGGCCCCAAAGCAGAAAGAAAAAAGGCCACGAGTCTTGGGATCTCTTATCTCCCGAACCTAACATCATGTTAACAGCAGCTCTCATATCTATTTTTTTTTTTTGAATTAGCAGCTCACATTTATACAGTGCTTTAAGGACTCCATGTGGAGAGACTAGTCCAAGTAAGGATATTCCCATTTTTACAGAAGAGGACAGGGATACATAGAAAAAAAACAAAACAAAACAAAACTGGTTGTTACCCAAGGTTACATGGCCTGTAAACTAACTTAAGAAATGTTCAACCACTCTTTTTTTTTTTTAATAAGCAATTGGGGTTAAATAACTTGCTCAAGGTTACATGGCTAGTCATTATTTATGTGTGGGTGCTCATTTTCTGAGGCCGGATTTGATCTCGGGTCATCCCAACTCCGAGGCCGACGCTCTTACTCACTGCACCACCTAGCCGCCCCTCAACCACTCTTAATTAGTAGAATATTATATCCAATTATTTAATATGTAACTATGATTAACATTCTTTTATAAAACTCATATTTTGTTTTTAAATCATTTACATTTCCAACACCTTTTATAATGAAGAATAAAAGAGAAAAAGGAGAGGGCCTCATCCAAACCAATCCAAGCACACCATTTTATTCAATGTTCTGCATCTATAGTCCCCAACCTCAGAAAAGAAAAGGAGAATTCTCATATCTCACCATGGTATTTTGATCCTTTCAGATTCACAGTATAAAATTCTGGCTGTTTTACTGATGTTATTCATTCCCTTTACATTATTGTAGTGATTTTGGATATGTTTAAGTTGCTTCTGCTTAGTGGTGATTGCATCAGTCCATATAAGTCTTCCCATGCTTCTCTATATTTATCTGGCACTGATGCTTCTATTAATCTATCTTATGAACAGAACTAATATAAGCTGTTCCTGAGAGATAGTGAAGCCTTGAGGCTCTGTACTCACTTGAAACATGTACTCTAATTTTTATCCTTAAGTCTTCCCACAAGGCCCTTTCAGTGTGCTAATATCTTTCCTCCATGCTAGGTTTGGGTTTGAGAACCACAAACAAACCAATACTCCTATAAAGAGATTCTGGGATAGTCAATGGACTGGCCCATTATTCTGTTCACCATCTTTGTGACTTGCCTAGCCAACCCATCCCCCCCCCCCCCACATATAACTCTATTAAAATGCAAACTCCTTGACTTCTGAGACTCTCTTGTTTTTGTATTTGAAACCCCAGTACTTAGCACAGTGCTTGACCCATGCCAAGTGTTAAATACATATTTTTGCTTTATTCACAATCACTATTTCTTACTCTACAGTAACATACCATTATATTTATGTGAATCAACTTATTTCATCATTCCCTAAGTTATGAACATCTTCTTTGTTTCTAGTTCTTTGCTGTTACAAAAAAGTATTGCTATAAATATTTTGATGCATATATTACTTTTTTTAAATCGATGGCCTTCTTGGGCTTTGTGCCTAGAAGGGGAATCTTTGGGTAAATATATGGAGATTTTGCATATTTCCTTAGCATAATTTAAAACCTCTTTCTGTAATGGTTGGACCAAATCCACAGCTCCATCAATCAGGGTATTATTGTACCTGTTTTCCCCCAATTGCTTTTAACTCTTTCCATATTTATTTATTTACCAATTTTCTGTGTGTGTTTTGATGTTATTTTTAGTGCGTGATAATTCATGTGATTGGTGGTAGTTTACAATTCTTCTTTGGCGAGCTTTTTCATATACTTTGACTGTAGAGAATTGTTCTTGGTCTGATACATTTAACTCCTTAGGTAGTTTGAGTATCAAATACTTATCCAAGACAGTAGAGGCAAGATTTGCCCCAATCATTTTTTTCTTATCCTAGAAGTGTTAGTTGTGTTCATGCAAAAAAAGTGCAATTTGAAGTTTTCAGGAGTGTTTATTTGATATTTTGTGGGAATTTCTATTCCACATTTGATCTAGAATTCTCTCTCTAGCCACTTTCTGTGAAAGGTGATTTATCTGATTCTCTCATAAAATTAAAAAAAAAACCTTATGACCTTTCACATTCAGCTCACGTATCCACTGTGAATTTATTCTGGTAAATGTGGCATGATGACGTTCTAAACCTAATTTTTATCAAATTGCTTCCCATGTTTTCCAGCAGTTCTTATCAAACAGGGATTTCTTCCTGAAGTAATTTGTTTTCTGGAGCTTATCAAACCCTAACCCAGTTCTTTCTGACTCTAAATCCAACCTCATGCCTCTGTGCTTCTCTGAGACACTTCACAAAATTACAGAACATTAGTGTTGGAAGGAGCCTAAGGAGCCATCTAGGCCAACTCAGACCTGAAGAAAAAAAAAGAATCCCTAAAGGGGTAATCTCTGCTTGATATGTGCCAATACAGGGGAATCCACTACCTCTAGAGACAGCCCATTCTACTTGGAGATATTTTTAATTGTTGGGGAAGTTTTTCAGGGCATCAATTCTAAATCTGTGCCATATGCAGTTTCTTCTCATTCCTCTTGGTTCTGCCCTTGGGGTCAAAGCAAACAAGTCTAATTTGCCCTTAGATAGCACCAGAGATATTTGGAGGTACCTAACACATCACCCTTGCATCTTCTCTTCTCTGAGTTAAAAATCTCCAATTCCTTCAACTGATGCTTAAATGACATGGCTTCTGGGCCTGTCCTCATTCTGGTTCATCTCCTCTGTATACTTTCCAATGTCCTTCCTAAACTGTGGAAACCACTCTCCCTCCATCTGAAAACACTGTTGCAAATGTGGTCTGACCAGGGAAGAGAACAGCAAGACCAGTACCTCATTATTATAATGACAGCAGTACTTATATCCTTATTATGATCTATTTTAAACTATAGTTCTTGGTTCATGTGTTGCATTCCCCTAAGAGAATTTGAATTCTAAGACAAGCAAAGCTATGAGTCATTAATCTTTCTATCTCCTCTAGCATCCAATGGAGTGCTCTTGTATGGAGGAGGTACAATATGAATATTTGTTGAATATAAATTTGAATTTTCTTTAGGAAGAATGTTGGTGGAAAATGTTGAGGCTTTCTCTAAAAATATGGAACCTATGGATACAAGATTTATTTAGTCCTTATTACTTGGTTAACTGGAGTGAGAGAAAGAAAGGAGGTATACTCACAAAATACTCCCCCTTCAAATAAACTAGCCCAAATATGCTTTCTTGCCCCAGCTATCTTGAGAGTTACAGTGTCATTATCTATTATAACAATTGTTAACATTGATATCATTAACTCTGCAAATAAGCATATCTTTGTTTTTCTTCAAAAGCATCTTTGTCAAGCAGATAAAAGTAGTAGGTTTAGGGTCAGGAAGGTCTAGGTCTAAATCTAACCCTGATAAGTAAGAGATATATAAGTGATAATGAAAGTCAAAACTTCTCAAAATCAAAGATCCTTCAATGATAAGTGCCAGCCTCAGAGTTACTGGATTAGGAGGGTCAAATAGGAAGGGTTAAAAGCAATATATGTGTGTATACATGTATGCATATATATAAAACATATATTTTATATTCTACAACATATATATTTTATATTATATTTATGATATATAATTATATATGTAACATATATTACATATATACATTACAAACATATATTTCTACACAGAATATATGTGACTACATGCATATGTATGTATGTGTATATATACACAAGCAATTATTAACAGAATAGTGAACATAACTATATCTTTTTCTTCTCACTGGGAATATTGATTATAAATGACCATTTTCAAGATTTTTTGGAGAAATGAAGGAGATGATGGGGGAAATGTGTACTGATCTGAGGATATATTTGGATTAAAATTGAACAAAATCTATAGTTAGTCAACCTAAATCTTATTATATCTCACCTGACCCATTATAATGGCCTACAAATTGGTCTCCCTCCCTTTAGATTATTTCCTTTCCAATTCTTCTATTATACAATCACAGAAAATTTTTCTAATATACAAGTCTCAATTCTCCTCTGTTCAAAGACCATCAATAGCTTCTAATAGCCTATTGGACAAAATAAAAACTTCTTGTCTGGCATTTAGGGCTCTCCACAATATATGTCCCATCTACTGGCCAATTCTATTTCACATTATTCACCATAACACCGTCAATATCCCAGTTAAAATGGAATAACACAGATTAGAAGGGAAAAAGAAAGTGGATTTTGAGTAAAGAGAATATAGTTCCAAATTCTAACTCTGATAACACACTTCCTGTGTGACCTTGGCAAAGTACTTCTTTAGACTTTCCTGCCCTTATCTACAAAATTTTGAGGTTCCTCCTAGCTCTAAATATTGTCCTTCTATGATTGCTTACCATTTCAGGTCTCATTGTCCTGTCCCTAAGTCCTTGGTCAGGCCATTTCTCAAATTCGTACTTCATTACCCTTCTTCATACTACTGTGAGCCTGAGATGATCTTTTCCTTCCTTTTTGGCTCAGTTTAGCTACCATCTCATTCAGCAAACCTGCACTGAACCAGTCCCCTTCATGGAAGTGATTTTACCTCTCTAGAGTGTATAAGCAGACTTGGCTCAAGCCAGTATTTTCACTAATATTGATAATACTATTAGAAGTTAGTAACAACAGTAACACTAGTGCTATTGTTTTACTTGATGCAGTCCTTTAACAGGGGGGAAGAAGGTCTGTACAATAATCTTACCCTGTTACAATGAGGGATACATTCCTGTGCTGTGTACCATACATCATAAACACATAAAATGTCATCCAAGTCAGACAGATTGAGCCTAGAATTCCTCTGCTGTGCTGGATGCTGTCTTTAAAGTGGGGGATGAGGACAAATGTCCTTAGCATTTTAGGAAAGTGGTTTTTTTTTATTTTTTATTAAGCACTCATAATATGTAAGATATTCTGTTAGGCAAAAAACAAATAGTCCTTATTCTCCAGGGGTTTATGTTCTAAGGAGTAGGGGCAGTAGTGCATGTACATACACATTCACATAGGTGATGCAATGGATAGACTGCCAGGCATGGAAGCAGGAACACTCATCTTCCAGGCTTCAAACATAGACTCAGACATTTACTAGATGTGTGGTCTTGGGTAAATCACTCAGCCCTGTTTGCCTCAGTAATGAGCTGGAGAATGGCAAATGACTCCGGTATTTCTGATAAGAAAACCCCAAATGGGGTTACAAAGTCAGCTGAAAAACAACCAAACAACAAACATACATACATAATAGACAGACAAATAAATAAATAGATAAGTGTGTGTGTGTGTGTGTGTGTGTGTGTGTGTACATACATACAAACAATATAAAGAATTGACACTTGAAAGCCAGAGCTCTAACCACACAAAAGGGGCTGAAAAAGTGGTTTTAAAGTAACAGTAAAAAGATGTGGCCACACAGGTGATTTCTTTATGATATATAAATTACTCCCTTTAGTAAATAAAAAAGTTAGCAGTGGGATATAGTGCAAAATGATAGGCCAAGTTTGAGGGTTATCTTTAAAAGTCAGTTCACTGATTCTGGGATAGATATTTTAAAAGGAACTCAGCAGCACCAACCTTTATCTGTGTATGGGCACCTTCTCCTTCCCTCACCCCCCCTCCTTTTTCTGGATTCAATTTTTTAAAAAAAATTTCTTTCTCTAGTAAGAAGCTGGAGAAAGAAAATTCTCAAGGGCAGGGACCCTCTTATTAATATCCTCAGCATTTATCACCCTGGCATATTGCAAATACCTAATAAATGCTGTCTGTCTGTCTATCTATCTATCTCTCATTTCTTTTTTTTTCCTTTTTGGAGGGGGGAGGGGAGGGCAATTGGAGTTAAGTGACTTGCCCAAAGTCACATGGCTAGTAAGTATTAAGTGTCTGAGGTCAGAGTTGAGCTCAGGTCCTCCTGAATCCAGGGCTGGTGCTCTATTCACTGTGCTACCTAGCCACCCCATCTATCATCTCTTAATGGGAACAGTAGAAGATATATAGAGCTAAAAAAAGGGAAACTCTAAAGCATCATGGGAAGCTAAGAAAGTGGAAATATAGGTAAAGACAGCCATTCTTAGTACAGAACAAGGGCCTAGGACTCTGGGAATGACACTTCTTGGGTCAAGTGAGAATCAGATGCTTTGGGACAGATGTTTCATTGCTACAAGGAAGCATGTCCCCCTGCCCTCTCACATCCCATCATCTTAATCTTGTATTTCCTTCTTCCTCTTAGGATCTCTCACGGAAATCTGAATAGTTCTTTTAGGGAACACAGAATATATACTTGCTTTTCTTAGTTTCAGACTTTACATTGGCTTTATAAAAAAGCTTTCACTCCAGGGTTTCTCTAGTCTGGATGTACTTACTTATTGGAAACTTTAAAAGGAAGCAGCTAAAGGGGAAATACCCCCAGAGGGGAGCTAGAGATAGATTCCCCACTGAGATGTTTTGCCAGAAGTGCTGTTTCTGCCTTGAATTTCAGAGCCAACAAAATGGTAAAGAAAATTAGAGATCCTTTGATACTACTTGTCAGAGTCGAAGGAAGCTTATTTATATGGGAAAAAAAAATCCATTTAGGCAACAATCGAGTAGGATGTGAAGGACATGTAGAAGGATCCCTACACCATCCCTGTAACATAATTCTATGAGCTTTAAACTTTTTCATTCCATAAAAAGCCCTCATCTGACTGGGATTTAATGAGAGGCGTTCTCAACAGCAGTCCACTCTGGAAACTTCTGTTCTCAAATTCCTATGGCCCTCCAAGCAAACTGTCTTCATACAGACAATATGCCTCAGCTTCCTGATTAACCTAATTATACTCTTAAATAATTAGATATGTCAGTCTAATCACCTGAAGGGATTCTTTGCTAATTCTACAAAAGCTGAATCTGGGTTGACTTGTTAGTACACAGAGAGCTAGCTTTCCCTTACTTCTGGGTATGGATGTTGCCAAGTTAACAGGATACTTCATCTTATAACATTTCATAATGAGTTTGCTGGGCAGCTAGGTGGGGCAGTGGATAGAGAGATGGGTCTGGAGTCAGGAAGACTCATCTTCCTGATTTCAAATCTGACCTCAGACACTAACTAGCTGTGTGACCCTGGGCAAGTCACTTAACCCCACTTGCCTCAATTTTCTCATCTGTAAAATGAGCTGGAGAAGGAAATGGCAACCTCCTACAGTATTTCCACCAAGAAAATCCCAAATGGGGTAACAAAGTATCAGTCACTACTGAAACATGACTGAAGGAAAAAATGAGTCTGCTGAGTTACCTATACTCTTTTGAGACCCATAGAGAAAATCATTATAGATTAGTAAAAATAAATACTTCAAAGTTCTTTAAGAATTCTTAGAATTATAGAGCATCTAGTGGTTATGGTAATCTAAAACAAAACACTAAAGAATGGTATCTGTAAAACCTTATTTACATCCCCAATTACATTCTGTCTAATCTCCTTACTTCTATAACTAGGGGATCAGAAGAAATAGATTGTCTTTAAAACAATCACAACTAAAACCAACCTTAACTTCAATTTCGATCTAAGGAGATATAGATTATCACAGGCTCTTATCTACTTGCTCCTTTTGGCATCTAATTTTGGTTATCTCAATAGGTTACTCCATGAATTCTATTTTTTCCCTTGAAATACAAGGTTCTAACACAAAAGATCATTATTCTTTGAGTTTCAGGCACCTGAGTTTGAACATAAAATATCTCTGGGCTAAACATCATTCTGTGCTTTATGTAGAAAGTGTGATAATCAAACTACATTTACCTTAAGAAACTGTTCTTTAGGCACAGACTATACTTTCTTCCAAACAATTAAAAACTACAATGAAAAAGACAGAATGTGTCATCACAGGCTCCTAATGAAAAGTCCCCTTGCGGTATCTTATACATTTTCAAGCCAACAAATTCAAAGCTACAAATAATCAGGGCAACTTTCCAAATAGCAACCCAGGAGTGGAGGGAGGAAAGTAGGTGAAGACAGATATGAATTAAAAAAAAACAAAAACAAAACAGGGGTGGCTAGGTGTCACAGTGAGTAGAGCACTGGTCTTGGAGTTAGGAGGGTTCAAATCCTACCTCAGACACTTAACACTTACTAGCCTGTGACCTTGGGCAAGTCACTTAACCCCAATTGCCCTACCTTATACCTCCAAAAAGCAAAAAAACAAACAAAAAAACCCCCAAACCCCAGAAAATTAAAGGGCAGCTGGGTGGCACAATGGATTAAATTCCAGGCCTAGAGTCAGGAAGACTCATTTTCCTGAGTTCAAATCTAGCCTCAGACACTTATTTTGACCCTGGGCAAGTCACTAAACAGTGTTTTGCTTCAGTTCCACATCTGTAAAAATGAGCCGGAGAAGGAAATGGAAAAGCACTCCAGTATCTTTGCTAAGAAAACCCCAAAACGGGATCACGAAAAGTTGGACATGACTGAGTTGACTGAACAACAACACCAAAATAGATTTGGAATCAGAGAACCTAGGTTCAAATCCTGTCTCTTCCATTTACTTTTTAGATAACCCTGGCAAGTTTTTTTAAACCTCTTTTCTGCCTTGATTTCCTGTAAAGCGAGAGGGAAGAACTAGACAGGTTTTAATATCTTTTCATACTCGAAATCTCTGATCCTATGAACCCTTTCAGTTCTGACATTATGTAAATTGAGTTGGTAAAGATAGTGATTAGAACCTACCGCCCCCAAACTTGTCTCTGTATGCATATCACATGATATTCTTGTGTTTCAGTTTTTCCAACTATGAAGCTAAGACACTCACATACTAGTATCTGTGATAACTCTAACCTCCAAAAGATAATTTTTTCTCCCTAGATGTTTAAATATCTAAAGGTTATAATCCTGCCACAGCTTCTTACACTCTTCATGATTTGAGAAAGGCCTTCACATTTTGGTCCTTTTGCTTTTCTGGAACTTTTTCTAACATCACTCCTCTGCCCTTGAGGATTTTCTTTTTCCAGCTTTTTGCTGTGGTGTGTAGTCAATGATCCAATGAAACTAGCTTTCTTGCTGTTGCCTGGGTTACAATCTCCAATTCCTAACTCCATCCATTTCCTGCCTGGAATTCTCTCCCTCCTCCTCTCTTGCTCTTGGCTTCTCTGACTTCCTTCAGGTGAGCTAAAAAACTCACATTCCACAAGAAGCCTTTCCTAGCCCCCCTTATTCTTGTCATTCTCCGAAATTACTCCCAATTTATCCTGTATATAGCTTGTTTCTCCCTGTTTGTTTGCTTGTTTTCTCTTCCTTTTGTCTGTAAGATGCCTGAGAGCAAAAACTGCTTTGGTGGTGGTGGGGGTTGTTTCTATTTTATTTTTACTTTTCCTTGTATTTTCAGCAATTATCACAGTTCCTAGAACACAGTAGGAGCTGAATAACTGCTTGTTGACTTAAGATTCTCAGAATGGGAAGGATCTGCAGAGATCATCTAGTCCAATTCAAATCTGAAAAAATCTTTTTTTTTCATCTTTTTCATACCCAATGGGTGATCATCTAGGTCTAGACTTTGTTGGCCAGGTCAATGCTGTGGAATCTGCTTCTTCATCATTCCATTTTGTGGGTTGCCTTAATTTTTTAGGAATGCTTTCCTTAAATCAAGTCTAAATTTGCTTCTTGGAAACTTGTATCCATTGCTCCTAGTTTTTCCTTTTGCAAACAAACACAGAAGAACTCTAACCCTTCTTCCAAGTGACAGTCCTTCAAATATTTTGAGACAGCTATCACATGCTTCATGAGTTATGACCTCTAAGCTATTTACCACCCTGGTTGCCTTTCTATAAGCATTTTTAGGCTAATCAATTCTCATCCTCATGGGAATTTTTTCCTTAAGTGCTATATTTGAGACACCTCTAATCTACCAGTGCTGACAGACCCCATCATGTATCAAGCAGAAAAGAAAGGAATGATGATGAGTAGAAGGCTTGCTAACATAGCATACATCAGTAAAGCTAGAAAAGAATGACAGTGTGAAGGGTCATCTCTGTGGGGAGAGTATCATTTAGAATTCTGTAGAACTTAACCCTCACAGAGAAGACATTAGGTCTGCCCATAGGACATAGGAACTAACCAAACCAAAGGGAAAAAAAGTCTGTATGTGCAATGTCCTGTTCTGTGGGATAGAGGGAAAGGTTAATATTGGCTTTTTGTTTGTTCAGTCATTTTCAGTTATGTCTGACTGCTGGTGACCCCATTTGAGGTTTTCTTGGTAAAGATATTGGAATGGTTTGCTATTTCCCCCTCCAGCTTATTTTACAGATGAGGAAATTGAGACAAAGAGTTAAGTGACTTTCTCAGGGTCACACAGGTAGGAAGTATCTGAGGTCAGATTTGAACTCAGAAAGATGAGTCTTCCTGACTCCAGGCCCAGCACTAGCCTCCTTGAAACAAACAGTATTTTACTCCCTTCCCCCATATAATAGGATTTGAAAAGTATCCATTGAATTATTATTCCCAAACTGGACCTTGGAGAAGAGAACATGAGATAGCTAAGGGCCCTGAAAATGTAATAAAATATAATGAGGTCAATGTAAGCATATAAAATGAAATTGAACGTTATACAAAGTACAGGAATTTTGTAAAAAGGCTTGGCTTTTTCCCCTACTACTCTTTTTGTTCCCCAAGTTTGATGTAGGGCTCTTAGATCAACCCATGACCAGCCTACTTTAAAACCAAGGGACAGAATATAAAGATGTTAAAGTCACTTTTCAAAACTAGCCTGAGTTCTCTGTTCCTATTCTTCCCCCGCAACCAATCTTTTACTCTTCCTTATTTTATAACTTTAATCTCTGTTTCTCCAAACTATGGTCTTCTCTTTCCTTATAGATAATCCTTCATCATTTCTTGGAAGCATAAGTGAAAAGGAAAACAGCATTTTTTAAAAGAGCCAATGAGTACCTCAGATATGCGTGTGTGCATGCTTCTGTAGCTTTTATCATTTCAGCTTTTAACTTTCAGGTTCACAGATTCCATTTCTATAAAAAAAAACCCTGAACCTACAAGTGGTTATCTTTTTCCTAGGTTTTAGTACATGGCATGATTCATATAACACACACACACACACACACACACACACACACACACACACACACACACACACATATATATATATATATACTTCTTCACAGTTTACAGAAAGCTTTTCTCACCAAAAAAAAAAAAACCAAAAATAAAAAAGTAAGTGAACATTAGTTCAAGTATTGGAAGCCCCATTCCATGGATGAGGAAACAGATTCAGAGAGTAGGTGAGTCATTAAAGGACACACAGCTATGAAGGGACACAGCAAGGATATGACAAAAGGTTCTTTGCCTTCTGGGTCAAAGCTTTTTCCACTATGATATTAGTACTAGGTTGTGCTATCTAGAGTATAAGCTGTAAATGAAGTACGAGATGCAGATGTTGATTAAAAGCATGGATTCATTTCAGTAGTGACACTAAAAACTAGAAGCTGTTAAGTTTAAGGATGCCACAGATAGAGGAAGCTTTTAAAGAAATTTGTCTCAAATACAATTAGATGTCTACTTTTTTTTTTCTCTCATCCTTAGCTTTCATTAAACATAGTTCAATCTACTCCCAGATTTGATTACGGTGTTCTTTCTAAAGGCTTTTTACCCTGAATCCTTATTTTGGAGACAGTCTCCAGATAGGGAAGGATGAACATGATTACTATTTCACAACATTGCTTCAAAAAGATACAGAAAGGAAAGAATGACTCAGAGGCATACCTGGGAATAACCAGAGTGCCCCTGCTACCATCTTCTGACTCTGTGTTGGCTAAAGGTCTAAGTTAGGGGTGAAGAACCTGTGGCCTTGAAGGCACATGTGGCCTTCTGGGTCTTTGGGTGCGACCCTTTGACTGAGTCCAAGTTTTACAGAACAAATCCTTTTATTAAGCGCATTTGTTCTGTGAAGTTTGGATTCAGTCAAAAGGCTGCCCTTGAGGACCTAGAGGGCCATATGTGCCCTCAAGGCCATAGGTTCCTAAGGCAATTCCCATCCTGACAGCTACAGGTAGTATTGGAGAGGCAGATCCCATTTCAGCCAAGGATGCTAAGGCTTTTTCTTGATTGTGTAGCAGAGAAACAAAAGATAATCTGAAGAGCAGGGATTTCTGGCAACTGGGAAACTGGAGGTATTAAGAGCAGATATTTAGAAATGGAAGGAACCTTACAGATCACCTCTTCTGACCCTGTTATTTTGCAGAGAAGTAGATGAAAGTGACTTACGCAGTGTCACTCATGTAGGAAGCAAAAGAGGGGATCTGATCAAGGTCCTCTGACTGCATTCAGTGTTATTCCCCTACATCATGATTTCTTGTAGTTGTTTGTTTGTTTTTTTCTATTTCCCTCCAGGCATCCCATTGCTGTTAGTGGTTGTTCAGTAGTTTCAGTAGTGTCTGATTCTTTGTGATCTCACTTGGGGTTTTCTTGGTGAAGATACTGGAGTGGTTTACTATTTCCTTCTCCAACTTATTTTACAGATGAGGAAACTGAGGCAAATAAGATTAAGTGACTTGCCCAGGGTCACACAGCTAGTAAGCATCTGATGACCCTGGAAGTAGAGCTAGACAATTAGAAGAGAATTAGGACGTGTTATAGTGCCTCCTTGTGATGGAGCTATTCTTTACCTTTTAAGTGGTTAATTTTTCTCAGTGCTTATACTGCTGAATATTGGAAAGGAAACAGATGCAATCAACAGTGATTGATACACTAAGAGTTATTTTGAAAGAACATGTCATGAAGAGTCAGACACGACTGAAATGACTGAACTACAAAACAGTCAAATTCATGCTTATCCCACATTTTTACTTCTTCAACTTCCTCCTCAAGGGTCTCAACCTTGAGATCCATGGTCCCTAAATCAATTAAAAGGAAAGGTGAGGAAGGCATTCATTCATTCATTCATTTTTGGAGGGGGGAAGGCAGAATAATTGGGGTTAAGTGACTTGTCCAAGGTCATATGGCTAGTTTTGTATTAAGTGTCTGAGGTCAGATTTAAATTCAGGTTCTCCTGATTCCAGGCCCAGTGCTCTATTCACTGCACCACCTAGCAGCCCCAGAGGAAGACATTTATTAAGCACAAAGTTCCGATTAGCTTACAAATATTATCTCATTTGATCCGCAGAATCTTGGGATGTAGATCCTATTATTATCCCCATTTTACAACAGAAGAAACTGAGTCATACAGTGTCTCATTGACTTGCCCAGGGTCATAACGGTTATTATGAGCCTGAGGCCACTTTTTTACACAGGTCTTCCTGATTCTACTAGTCCTTTGCCAGCTTCAATATCTAGATGCCTCGACAGATATACTACTACTATAGACAGGGCTATTATCAATATCACCTTTCACACCCACCATTATTTTATGACATGTTTTCTTCTCAATCCCATCCAAAGCACACTTCATATTGAATGAATATTGCTTCACGATATCACATCTGTCACCTTTCTGATACTCTCATTTCCTTCTTAAACTCCTATTTTAATTAAAATTGACTCAGGCTTTCCATAAAATGGTCATATGATGTGATTAGTGACTGCAAGGATGCCATAACCTCGTACATAATAGTGATGGTGTATAAGATGGGTACAAAGCATGTGAAAGAAGAGGAAGGAAATATCATTCATGAATGGGGGCAATGGGGAAGGCTTCTTGGAGGAGATGGCATCTGAACTGGACAGTATTTCAAAAAGCAGGGGGTGGGGACTGCTGGAGGGAAAGGAGATGTCCTGGAAGGGGGAAAGGGAAGGACACAAAGTGGTTGAAGAGCTTAGGGAATGGTAGTAGCAAAGCCATGGAAAGTGGGAAAATATTGGGTATGTTACAAGGGACTGCATCCTCCCTCTTTGTGGAGATGGATAGATGGACCCTTTGTTCTCTTCCATTTTCTATATCACCCTCTCTTTTCATGCTCCCCAGGGGCACATTGGTGGCACAGTGGGTGGAGTGCTGGGCTTGGGAGTCAGGAAGACTCCTCTTTCAGACACTTGCTCTGTGACCCTATCAAATCACTTAACCCTGTTTGCTTCAGTTTTCTCATTTGTAAAATGAGCTGGAGAAGGAAATGGCAAACCACTCCAGTATCTTTGCTAAGTAAACCCCAAATGAAGTCATGAAGATTCAGACAAGATTGAAAACAACTAAACAACAACAATAAGGTCACCTAATAACATAGCTATGCTTTATATTAATTCTCAATAGAAACTCCCCTCCCTTTATTAATTTAATCAGGCAATAGGCATTAGCTAATAACTGAGGCAGCTAGGCAGTGCAATGGATAGATTTCTAGACTTGGAATCAGGAAGATGAGTTCACATACTGTTTTTGTGACTGTGGGACAATCACTTCAATTTTCTGTGTTTTCTCAGCTGTAGAACAGAGAGAGCATCTATCTCACAGAGTTGTTTGAAGATAAATTGAGATAACTCAAGTGTTCTGCAAACCTTAAAACATCCTATAAATGCTATCTAATATGATGATGATGATCACAAACTAAATAATTCTGAGTTGGGAGTATAGAAGCCTACCTACCAATGCATCCATGGTCCTGAATGACCAGCATGGAAATGACCCCGATGGAATTTCTAAGTGCTTTTCTTTGCCCCAAGAGTTTATAGGCACAAGTGGATAAAGAAGGTGCAGATGTTGGTGCTTATATTCAGCACAATATCCTTCAAAAGGTATTAAGACATGATGTTAGAAGGCTAAAACTCTAAGACTCTTCAACTCTGCCACTGATTTGTTGTGTGATGTCAGGAAAGTTATCCTCCCTCTATCAACCTTGGATTCCTTATCTATAAAATTAAAGAGCTAGACTAAATAATTGCTTAAGCCTCCATTTAGTTTGAAATTTCTAGGAGTCATCTTTTTCCCTGCATATTTTTCCACTGCCTATTTCTGGGCAAAAAAAATAATCAGAATACCGAAAGTCTGAAGCATCACAGAAGGGAGCAAAAGAAACACCTTTTGCTGGGTCTCTGTTTAATGTAATACTTAATCTTATCTTCCTGGAGGAGAAGGGACAGGATTTATTTAGAGGTTTCTACCTATCAACCTCAGGAAAGTCAGCCAAGGGGAAAATATGTCTGTTGATCAGGGATACAGCATTAAACAGATGTAGAAGGTTTTTTAAGGCATTATTTTTTTCTTTTTTCCCTTTACTGGGCTAACCTCTGGAGGACAGATAGGCATATATCAGATAGCAGCTCTACTTTGAGCTTTCTTAATACCTTGAATATATTGATGCCCAGTATATGAAACTGTAAAACACTGGGGGGAAAGGGAGGATAGATAATGGGTGAGTAAAAAAATCTAAAAGGATAATACATTGAAGGATGGTCACAGCATAACAAAATGACAGGTTCAGGGGTGGAAGAAACATTAGACATTATCTAGTTCAACCTGCTCATTTTACAGATGAGGAAACTGAGGCCAAAAGATGTTAAGTGACTTGATCAAAGTCAAATAAGTTGTAAATGGCAGAGGTAAGGGTTGAATCTATGTCATGTGACTCTAATTTCATTACTCTAATGGCACCTATTTTAATTCAATTTTTTTTAGAATATTAAAGACATACAGGGGAATCCTTCATTTTTACAGAAGGACAATTTGACCCAAGGCCACTTCAAACAATCAAGATTATTATTTTAATTAAAAGCAGGTTTCATTATCGCCTCCAAAAACTGAGATACACCTTGAAAAAAATAAAATCCTGTGATTCCCATTAATTTAGTTTTGTATACAAACTAGAAGTATAATTATTCATTTCTCTGTCAGAAACATTTATGGAATCTTTCTGGAATCTCAGATTTCCCTTCATTCTTGAATCAACTTAAACATGTGCATCTAGGAGCTCTCACTATAAAGACTATGTACTTATGTTATTCTAAAACAAAATTTTCCAAAAGGTAGAATTAATACATTGACTTCTAATGAGATTTATTTGAAACCTTTTCAATGTAAGATAATTTTGTCATTCAGGCAATACTTTAAAAGGAGGAAATGTTCTTATGCAACATGACTAAAGTATCCCTAGGGGACCTCAAAATCTTTTTCTATTAAATAGACCTGAAAATTATGCTAACTAGAACATGAAGAGAGAAAAACAAGATATAGAACACTTGAGGAACAAGGAGACTGGGAAAGTTAAAGAGATCAGCTCAAGGTCACTTAGTGAGTCAGTGACAGAGGTGACATTCCAGTTCTCAGTTAAAAGGATTATCAAAATTATTAGGTTCCCAATAAAATGCATTATATATTTTTAAAATATGAAAAATTCTTTGTTTTAAATTTGATCTTTGAAATATGAACTTGCTATAAAATTAAACAGAACATGAAAAAAAGGATTACTATATTCCATTCTGTGGTGAGGTCATTTTCTATTAAATGCCAAACATGGTGGCCTCTTCTCAGTCATTGTTCTTCTTGACTCCTCTGCATCCTTTGACCCTGCAGAACCTCTTCTCTCCCCTGGATATTCTTTTCTCTAAATGTAAGTTCATTATACTTCATTATCTTAGTTTACCTCTTGTCATTCAATTGCCCCTCCTAATGTCTTTGTTGGATCCAGCTCTTGTTTTTGTAGGAAGGAATGCACCTCAGGAGTGTCCTGAGTCTTGTCCTCTTTGCCCACTAGGCTCTTTTGTAGTGATCTCATCAATTTCCATGGGTATAGTTATCATGTCTACGCAGATGAGATCCAGAGGGAAATGTCTAGCTCTAGTTCTTCCTGAGCTCTGGCACCACATCAAAGACTGATTATTGAATTTTTCCAAATGAGCATTTTGGAGGTAACCTCCATTCATCATGAAAAAGTACCCAACTTCTTGTCTTTTCTTTAAAACTTCTACTCTTCCTAAATTCCTAATTTTGTTAAATGTGCCATTGTTTCAGTCCATGTTCAAAAACCATATCACCCTCTGTTATTTACAGTGACCTGTGATCAATTTTCTAGTTTCATCACTTATTTTTTCTCCATAACCTACCTTATATCTATCTCCTCCTTTCCTCACACATGACCAACACCTTAGTTACAGACCTTAGCATTTCTTGCCTGATAAAGCCTGTTACAATGATCACACACCTCCCTGTCTCCAGTCTCTACCTTCTTCAATCTATCCATCACACAGCTGCTAGATGGATTTTCCTAAATCACAGTTTTGATCATATCAGTCCATACTCAAGAAGCTCCAGTGATTCCTTACTATCTTTATCCAAAATACAATGTCTTCTGCTTGGTATTAAATATCCATCACAATCTGAACCCAATCCATTAATCAGTGGGCATTTTTAACAGGCATTTATAAAATGCTTTAACATTTACAAAACATTTTACAAATATTATCTTATTTGACTGTCACAACAACTGCATAATTGTAATGGTAATGTAATTTGAATTTGATGACCCCTTTTTGTATTGGCAAGGTAGCAGGTACTGAGCACTTAGTAATTAATCAAGCCTCTGTTGGGGAAACAGAGGGTATGAACTCCTGTCTCTTGTTACTAATGTACAGGTAGGGGTTGTCTGAAACAGGAAGCTAATGCTGTGTGTATATAAAGAAAAGCCCCAGGAAGGAACAGTCAGAATTTCTTGGGACTAGAATCTGGTGGCAGAGAAGCTACAGAAGAGAGAATCGAGAACTGAGTCAGAATTTCTGGAGAACTTGTGGTGGTGGAACTTCTTCTGAAGAGGAGCCCAAGAGCCACCCCCCCCCCAGCCTGGATTAGGTAATTCTGATCTTTTGAATGGGCTACAGAAGACTGAGGAAGCATGACCAGGGTGCAGGGACTTTGCCTGTTTGTGGCTTGGTTGAGACTTGAATTCCCAGAAACAGAAATTGTGAAGACTAGACCCTGTGAACTTCATTGTGGAGCAGGACTTACAGGGAGAGCTGGACAAGGAACTGGGAGCTGTCTGCCTTTGAATCCAGGCCATTGTTAGGTGGACTCAGGTAGGAATTGCCTGACTCAAGTCAAGATTAAAAGACCTCTCCATGGGTACTGAGTAGTGATGAAATTTTAGTTTGCTAGTGACCTAGAGGTAGATGGTCTGTGTATTTTCTAATGATTATACTTAGTGATTAATGATACTTAGTCACTGATTGCTGAATAAGTGACTGATTGAGTTAGTTTAGTGTTCCACAGGAGTGGAAGACTTTGACTACTGTACTTTGAGATGATTGTTCTTTGTTCAAAACTTTGTGGCCACTATGGTGGAAACTATGTGGCCATTTTACTGATAAGCTGTTGTGAATACTATATTGTGATTTTCTGTGATAAGTTGCAATATTGTGAATGTTGTACCTTGATTGTCTGTGAATGTTTTGCTTTGATTTGTTATTGAATAAATAGAGGGTTCACTATAGTATGTGATCAGAACCTTAAAAGCTGGTCACAGTAGCATTCTTCTGGAAAGCTGCTCATGCATGGCATTACATTATGGCATAGTCAGTAGGATTATAAAGTATAATGCCTCTATTTGTTACAGGATCCGTGGCCATTTGGATTGAGATTATAAGATCAAGGATCTTGGAGGGGTGGAAAGCATAGTTAATGTAATGCCATGTACAAGCATCTTTCCAGAAGAATGCTACTGTGAACAGCCTTTAAGATTCTGATTACACAGTATAGTGAACACTCTATTTATTCAATAACAAATCAGAGCAAAACATTCCCAAAGAATCAAGGTACAGCATTCACAATGTTAAAACTTATCACAGAATATCAAAATACAGCATTCACAATGACATCACTAAAATGGCAACATAGTTTTCACCAAAGTGGTCACAATACTTTTCATCAAAGCACAATCATTTAGTAACTCAATCATTCAATCATAAGGGTCACAAAATACACTACTTAAAGTTCTCCACTCAGGGGGCACACTAAGTTACAAATCAGTCACTATTCAATCATTAGTCACTACTGTCATCAGTCGCTCCTCAGTAACATCTTAAGGGGTAGTGGAAAATGCACAGGCCATCCACCCCTTGGTCACAAGTAAATCACAATCCTCTCAATCAGTACACAATATCCAAGTAAAGTCTTCTTTCAGCTTGACTTGAGGCTGGCTCTCATTTTCCATGGTTCCTCTTCCATGGTCCCAGCTCCAATGGTCACCTGGATTCAAAGTCAGGTAGCTCCCAGTTCCTTGTCCAGCTCCTTGTCCAGTTCTTTGTCCAGTTCCCATTCCACTTTGAAGTTCACAATGTCCAGCCCACCTCAAGTCCTTCACAGTTCCTGTTTCTGGGAAGACAAAGCTTAACAGAACTACCATAATATTCATACACATTGTTGACACCATCATCAATTCACTATCTGCCTGTGAAATCAACTCAGATCCACCAACAAGGTCTGAGAATTCAACACAAATCATCAACATAGAAATCAACACTGACCCACAAACAAGGTCCAAGAGGTCAGCACAAATCATCAGTAAAGTCCCAGGACCTCCAAAACCCTCCTCCAGGACTTCTGTAAACATGCAACCAGAAAATCCTCTTTCAGGGCTTCCAGTAAGTTCTCAGGGCTTCTGTGCATAGTATCACAAACAAACATCAACACAGAGACAGCAAACAAATAGAGTGCTGGTATAGCACACATACTTTCCTTGACTCTGCCACCACAAGAGTCCTCTGTTCAGCTCCTCCTGTCTCTAGCCCTGGGGCTCTCCTTATATAGTCATTAGCTCCTCCCCAGGAGTCTGCAAGTTCTAGGGTTCACAAGCTGTATAGTTCACATGTTCTATTTCTTAACAGACTGAAACAAGGTGTTAATTCAATAGCTGAAACAAGGTGTGAACAACTTCTGTGTTTACCATTACAATGATACAGGTCAAGGGTGGGGAACCTGCTTCAAGATCACCTTTTAGGTTCTTGGGTGTGGCTTTTTTTTGATTTAAAGCAATTGGGGTTAAGTAACTTGCTCAAGGTTACAGGGCTAGTCATTATTTATGTGTGGGTGCTCATTTTCTGAAGCCGGATCCAATCCCGGGTTGTCCCAACTCCCGGGCCTGTACTCTTACTTATTGTGCCACCTAGCCACCCCTGTTGGGGGTGGCTTTTTGACTGAGTCCACGTTTTACAAAATAAATTATTTTATTAAGGGAATTTATACTGTGAAGTTTGGATTCTGTCAAAGAGCCATACCTTAGGACCTAAAGGGCCACATGTGGCCTTGAGACCACAGGTTCCCCACCCTTGATATAGGTGCTATTATGATCCTCATTTTATTAATGAAGATAATGAAGCCCAGAGAGGCTCAGTGACTTAACATAGAGTCACACAGCTAGGAAATATTTGAGGTAGAATTTGAACTCAGTATATCCTAACTCTAAGTAGAATAGTCTCTTCCCAGTAGCTAAATGATTTTCCTCTATGTATTTTATATCCGAACCAAACTTTTATACTTGCTATTCCATGTATATAACCATTCACATCCTGCTTCCATATCTTTGATCAGGCTTCCCCTAATGTATGGAATTCACTCACTCCTTACATTGACCTTGTAGACATCCTAGCTTGATTCAAGGCTCAAATCACATGCTAACTCCTAGGTGAGACCTATTTTAATTCTTCCCAGTTCCTAAAACAGTCTCCCTGAAATGCCTGAATTAATTTATCTTTGTTTTGTACATTCTTTTTACTTATTTTTTTTTATGTTCATGCTGTTCTTCCCAAAATAATATAATCTCCTTGAGGTAAGGTAGAATTACATTTTTGTATTTGTATTCACAGCATCTAGAACCACATCTAACACACAGAAGGTCTAGCCAGAGTTATCAGAATGTAGTTTATATTTAGCAAGTCTCAGGTATTTAAAGTAGGTATGAAATGGGTCTTTATATCTCTTTTTAATAACATGGCATAGGAAAATGAGAAGACCATGGTTCCAATCTTGGATCTACCTGTTGTGTGACCCTGAGTAAATAATTTCATCTCTCAGGGTTTCAATTTTTGAATACATAAAATGGCGATGATGGTATTTCCATTAACTATCTAGTGAGATTAATGCAAAGAAAACACTCTATAAAGCTGCAAACGCTATAAATGGTAGATTATTATACATTTTTAGATCAAACAAAAGGTGCAAAGCATGAACAAGCTAACAAAATTAATAGTAGTTGACATTTATACAGTTATTTTAGCCTTTGGAAAGCTTTTTATAGGAATTATCCTGTCAGCTTCAAAACAACTTTGGGAGGCAGGTATCACAAACATTATTGCCATCATCATCACCATCATCACCATCATCACCATCATCATCATCATCATCATCATCATCATCATTCCCATTTTGAATATCAGAAAACTAAGGTCCAGAGGTTGAATAATTTGCCCTTGGTCTCAAAGTTAAGTGTCAGAGGCAGGATTTGAACCTATATTTTCCTTATTCTAATCCAGTACACCATCTGCTACATCACAAACTCATCACTTAATGAATATAAACCAAAGACCTTGAATCCAGTGTACTGTGATATTCCTGAACATACAGAGCCTACTATATACAGATGGATTTCAGAACAGCTGAAACACTTATGAACTATATTCTACACTGTTTTTGCTTTGTTTTGAAGAGGGGAATGCAGGGCAATTGGGGTTAAGTGACTTCCCAAGGTCACAGGGCTAGTGTTATGTGTCTGAAGCTGGATTTGAATTCAGGTCCTCCTGACTTCAGGGTCAGTGCTCTATTCACTGTGCCACCTAACCGCCCCTATATTCTACATTTCTGAAGGTACATAGGAAGAATCTTCATATTTTACTTTTAATTTTAATAAAACTAAAGAATTCAAGTACAGGTACCACCTTTTTATGAAATATAAGAAAATGTAAGGGAAAAACAACTTTAAAAGACCTTTAAAACACTTTTAAAAGACTTTAAAATATTTGGTCTTAGCTAAATGTCAGCTTTCTGGAAGAAGGGCTGGATCACGGAATTTTTAAAAATAATAATTCTTCTGACTAGGTGACTAGCTCAAGTCTCAGGCTAGTAGACCTTGAGAATTTCCCTTAATTCTGCTGGAATTTTCTGTTCAGAAGTGTAAGCTTGGCATCTGAGAGGTTAGGGGCCTAAATGGATACTGCTTAAAAATTAAGTTTCTGCTCAAAGAATTATTTCTCTGCTCTATATTCCTACATTGACAGAACAAGATTTGCTAACTTTTCCAAGGTGTGCCCTAGAATTTGGGACAAGAATGATTTAGGACACATTGGCTTTCCCTTTACCTAAAAGGGGTTAGAGACTCTGTGGCATGTCTTCTACCACCGAGTCATATTAGTATATGTTAGAACCTTCTTTCCTAATTAGAAAGAGAAGAGAAAAGGATGTAAGAAAGGAAGCAGGCATGAGATACTGAGAAAGTATAGGAGAAAAGAAAAGATAGGGACAGAGAATGTGGGAGAGAAAAAAATATAGGAGAGAGAAGACATCAAAATATAAAAAGGGAGAGAAGAGTGGGGAGAGAAGGAGAGAGAAAGAAAGAGGGAAAGAAGGGGAGAGAGGGGGAAGAGATGAAAGGAGAGGATAGGGGAGAAGGAAAAGAGGGAAGAAAAAAGGAAATATGGTGAGAGAAGAGGAAGAAAGAGGAAAAGAGTGTGGAAAGAGGGAAGGAGAGAAAGAAGGGGAGAGATATAGGGAAGGAAAAAGGGAAAAGAAGATGTATTAAATGATGAATCTACTTGGATATTATAGGATATCTTTTGGCTTACTAAAGTTTTTATAGAGGTAAAATTAATATAGATGTATACTTAATGGTACAACTTAACACTGAAATAAAGCTTACTGTTGAAATTTTTACTAGAAATAATTCTCACTATCAGTGTTTACTCAGCAAGCAAGCTAAGGGCTTTGTTCTTCCTTGGATCTTATAGAATGCAATACTATGTCCACTAAACTATGTACTGAACCATTCAATAAACTTGCATAAGCACTGATTATACAGAAGACCTTGTGCTAGGGATTGGATAAAATGAAGACAAAGCTCCTCATCCTTTCCTCTAGGTGCTTATAATTTAATGAAGGAGCAAAAAGTTGATATATGAGAGAAAAACAAATTCCTGTGGTACAAGATAGCATGGGATGGGGCAAAGAGATCAAGACAAGATATAGCGAGTTAAGGAAATTAGAGTGGAAGAAATCACTTTCATCTGGGGAAAATCAGGGAAAGCTTCATGAAAGAGCAAGTGAATGGACTGATCCTTGAAGCATTTCAACAGAGGGACATGTAGAAGGACAGTTTTCCCAGCACAGGGAGCAGCCTGTCTTTGTGAATACAAGGAAGGTGGGAAAAAGCAGGGAGAAATCTCAGTCGGTGGACTCATAGAGCATTTGAAGGACAATAGTGTGAAATGACCCTTTAAAGGCTGGCTGAAGAGAGATCATGGAGTATCTTGTATTATATCTTAACTTATATTCCAAGCTAAGAGGTTTTCATTTTATATACAAACAATGAATAGCCACTGAAGGAAGGATAAGAACAAGTTTGGATTTATACATAAGGGAGAATGTTTATGCAACTGTGTAAAAATACTCATTAGGAGGGTATCAGGGAGTTGTTTAGTCATTTCAATCATGTCTGACTCTATGTGACCCCATTTGGGGTTTTCTTGGCAAAGATACTGGAGTGGTTTGCTATTTCCTTCTCCAGCTCATTTTATAGATAAGGAAACTGAGGCAAACAGGATTAAGTGACTTGCCCAAGGTCACAGAAGGTAATATGTGTTGGAGGACATATTTGAACTCAGGAAGATGAGTCTTCCTAACTTCTGGCCTGGCACTCTATTCACTGTGCTACCTAGCTGCTCTGTATTAGGGTGTGCCACAGTGGGAGGCCAGGACAAGGGGAAACATGATTCTAGGGTAGAGAACAGACCCTTGCTGAAATGACTGGTATTAGGGTTAAAAATATGGACTGAGAATTGAAGCTGCATAGTGATGATGTTCATGGAGAACAGAGAATGATAAAAAAGATAAAAGGTCCTTATGAGGGTCAGCAACTTCAAAAATAATGAGGTAGTGGGAGAGTTATCAGGCCAAGACATTTTGATCATAAAGTGGAATTTCATAGTTTCTACTTCAGATTTCTCTCTTACCCTATCCATCCTCCAGATAGCTGCCAAACTGGCATTAATAAAATACAGATGCGACCATGTCACTTCCTTACTCAAATATCTTCAATGGCTCCCTATTGTTTGTAGGAGAAAGTATACCATCCTTAGGCTGGTATTTAAAGCCCTTCTTAATATAGATTCATCTACCTTCACAGTCTTATTTTCTAGTCCCTTATTCCCTTCCACAGACTCTATGTGCCAGTTAAACTGGCATTTGAGCTGTTTCCCATACATAGTACTACATCTCTCTGCTCCACATTGTCACAGATGTGGTCATACAAGTCTCTAAGGCAACCCATCCTCAGTTCCACCTTTTAAAATCCCATTATTTTCAGGGAAAAACCTAGCTGCAGTGAATGGAGCTATGGGTGTGTTTTCAGTGGAGGTATTTTCTTAATCTCTCTCTTCAGTTTCAGAAACATTCAATGAGAGTGGGAATTATTTGCATAGATAACCATGGATTTAGTAATGGATAAAGGACAAAGATCAACTAATTTTAAGAAGCATCTTATGAGATTAACTACTGGATAAAACAGAACACAGACACACATATACACACAGTGAAATGATTAGTTTATTCTGTAATTTTTGAAAGGAAATCAAAGAGAAAATATATATATATATATATACTCACATAAGGAATAGTATCCAAAGTATCTGTGTTGACAATAATAGGAGCAGGGCTGGCCTAAAAAAGGGGGAAAAAGAAAAACACTTAAAATACTGAATCTTCTACTCCAAACAAAGGCTAGGTTGCTCACATTTCTTTCCTACCACATTTAAAATAAAATGCCATGAGAGTGAGAAATAAGACTCTTCTGTGAATTTCCCCTTTCTTTTTCCAGAGTACTATCACATCCTCTGAGATTTGTGCCATTCTGGAAAAGAGCCCTTCCGGGAATTTGAATAAGAGATAACATTTTTGACATTTTTCCCCTAACAATAACTGTTTTGCAGCAGAAAATGCAAACGACAAGGAAATTGGCACAATTAAACCGTGTGTGACATTTACAAAACTCGTCTTTAATTCTGGCACTGCTGCCCTTTAAGGGATGTGTACTTAACAAGAAATGTTTTCATGAGTAACTTAATGGATCATTTTGTTTGATGACATCTTTACCTAATTCAATCCTCAACAGCTTGAGCTTTAGCACATGCCAGAGGTTCAGAGGCCATCTTTGCACCTGCTCTTTTTGGTCATGATATGTATACAACTCTTCTCTTTATCTCTGTCTCTGTCTTTCTGTCTCTTTGTGTAACTTTTGTAACATTTTTCCTGTAACTTTTTTTTCTTTTCTGGCTACTAGAACTCCCTTACTCACTGTCCAGTCACTCACAGTCTGACTTTACTACTGATCAGCACCCAAACTCTGACATACTCTGGGCTAGTTGGTTCCTCCTTAGATTGCCTTCTCTCCCTCCCTCAATGATGGTGGCTCACCATATTGGTGTCAGGCCTAGTACAGACACCTAATAGCTTTAGTCATACTCCAAACTCAGGATTGCCTAAGCAATCTACCAGACTTAACCCCTCCCCCCCACCCCCGTATCAGAAACTACAAGTGTACCACCACATCTGGCATAATAATTATTAGAATAAGTTCACTGATATAGTTTGTTTTTATTTCACCCATATTTCTTAGTGTATTTGCATCCCCTTCCAGAGAGCCAACTTTTATAACAAAAGTGCAGAAGAGGGGGAAATAGTTAAGCAAAACTAACCAACATATCGAAAAAGTCTGATATAATATGCAATATTTCACACCCACGGTTCCTGACTTTGGCAAAGCAAGTGAGGGAGGTACCTTCTCATTTCCCTTTGTTGATATTGCCTATAACTTAACAGTCTTAGCAGGTTGCCTGGGGTAAGTGATATGTTAATTGACTTGCCCTGAGTGATACAGCTAGTGTTTGTCACAAGCAGCATGTGACCCAAGTCTCTCTGACTCCAAGAATGACCCTTTAGTCACTGGGCCATGCTGCTTCTGTCTCTGTAGGATATTAAAAAATCAATCTAACATGATCTAAAAGAATACTAGATATTCTATGTGTTTCTTCATGCAAGGTAATATAGAATCTGAGCAAAGCTGATACAGAAGGGCTACAAGCAAAGTCATTAAAAAGTACAAGATGGTAATCTCCATTTGCATCTACAAATCTAGCTTCATGAATATTGAGTAGACAGAGCTTCATTGTCATTTATAGCATTTTCATTGGGGAGGAACCCCATATACCCCAGTTGATCTCCAATCTCTTACCCAAGTTGTAGATTTCATTTAGATAAAGAAAATTCTCTATCCTTTTGACATATAGGGAATGTCATATAAATCACAGAATGACTGACAAGGACCTAACTTTAGGCATAGATCATTAACTGGGCTTTTAGGAATTAAAATCTTTCCTGTACATATTAACAAGAATCCAAAGTAACAGGGTAGTAGCCTATGAATTTGAATGAATATCTGTACTTGCAGTCAGAAATGTGAATTGGGGTGTCACTTGGGGCAAGTCCTCTGGTCACACTTTGCTGATTTACAAAATAAGGATGGTAAACAAAAGGATATCACTGAAATCTCTATCTGCTATGAATTTTGCCTCAGTGTGATGCCAGCTGTGTGACCATCTAGCCAGTTACTTAATTTCTCTACTCTTCAGTTTGCTCAAATGTACAAATGTGATAGTTGGATTTTATTGTGATCCCCAACTTTCCTTCTAGCCTCAAACTTCTGATCTTCTGCCCATTAATGTAAGTGCCACAGCAAAAGTTCATATTTCAGTCAAAGACCAAGTTCTTTTTTCAGCCAAAGGTGTGGGAAATTAGAACTTATGTCCCTGAAAGTATTTTCAACTTGGTTTGCTGTGCTAATGATTTATAGTGGGTAGTTAACTGCAGATAAACAAGAGATGTGACATGCTGTACTTCAGCCAAAAGAGACTTATATGGCTCTCAGGGGGAAGAGAATAAAAGAAGTCAGCCAGAGGAGATAGAGAAAGAAACAGCAGAATTCTTGGGCAGCTTAAAGAGAATAAACTAAATCAGAGAGTTAACATAGACTTATCAGGGAGATTGGCAAGAGGCTTCTAAAAGATTTATTTTCCAAAAATATTTCCCTTACCACATAACTCTACTGCTCAAAAACCTACCATAGCTCCCTATTTTCTTCAAACAAAAGCCAAATTCTTTTTGACATTCAAAGCTTCCTAGATCATAAATTAAACGAGAGTAAGCACTCTGTCCTATCTAAACGTTGTATCTATTCTCCTTGGTACCTAGTCCAATTCTTTTTTTTTTTTACTAAATAAATGGCTGCTGCTGTTATTTAGTCTGACTCTAATATGCCAATCCATTTTTATTTCATTCTCTCTGAATGCCTCTTCTGCTCTAGTTGGGCAGTCTATTTCTGCTTTCCTACACTTTTTTCCACTTTTATGCCTTTGTACACACTCTTACCTCCACTTGAATACCCTTTCTTCTCTTATCTTTTTTTTTTCTAAATCTTTCCAGTCTCAGAAGAAGTCCCACCACCTCTAAGAAACCTCCCCTGATGACTCCAGCCTACATCAGGGACCATTTTCCTTTGAAATGCTATCACACTTTGATTTAGAATGACATAATCTAAAGTTATACGTCCATTCTAGAAAGCTTTTCTCCAAGCAAGGTTCCATCTCCACCCTGAGATTATAAACTCCTTATGGGAAGGGAGAAATATTTATTTTATATTGTTCAGAGTGCCTGCATGATGTTCTATAAATGCTTATACAACCAATCAATCAATAAGCATTTATTAAGCACCAGCTGTTTTGAGAGAATGCACTGGAGGCATAAAGGTCAGAAAAGAAATAACCACTACCTCCCAAAAGGTATACACATACATTTATTTGTGTATGGATAGTTATATATGGTATCTATCTCTCTGGGCCAGATTTATGATGTCATATCAACATTTCTTTATGTCATTTTTATTTAGATATCTGTGTATGTCCATGTGTATAGAGATACGTGTATGCACATGTATCTATATACAAGATAAGAATAGGGATTCTGGATGACAAGCTCTAGGGAATTGCCTGAGGCATTGGGAAATTAAATGATTTAGTCAAGGTCATATAGCCAACATGTGTCAAAAACTGGACTTGAACACAGGTCTTCCTGTTTCCAAGGCTAGTTCTCTATGTACAACATCTTAGTACCTCTGTTACATAAAATGTACACAAAACAAAATAAGGTTATTTTAGGAACTGGATACATACAACCAGTAGCAAAAGTAATATTTGAACACAAACCTCCTCTAAAAGGGGATGGAAGACATATAGAGGCTAAAAAACAATACTAATCAAAGACCAAGCATGGAAGCAGGTAGACTACACTTTTCAGAAATGCAAGGGGCCTGACCCTGGCTGCAATAAAGTTAAAATGAGGTGGAAAAAATTAAAGTTAAATTGTAGGTCACATTGAGGCTATTTATAGAAAGTTATACATTACCCATATGGGAGCTATAAGCCTGGAGGAAATCAGAAGAACATGGATTTTTCAACCCAGAGTATAAAGTGCATTTTCTATAGTACATAGTGTGCCAGTTGTTCTGCCCCTAAATCTAGGGCTTGTGGTTTTCAAGACAATCTCTATGGGACACATTCTCTCAGTTACAAGAACCCAAGTCTCTTATACACAGAGAAAGGAAGAGGAAGCATCTACATAATCAGGAAAATGCCTGCATTCCCAAAATAGAAGCCACAGAATCAATTCTTGAAATTCTGAAAGTACTATGAAAATGCTACCTATCCTCATCCTCATTATGCTACAGAGCTACACAGCTCTGAACAATGAGCAGGTTAGGACCTGATTTGTGTTTAAAAAGAAAAACCACTTTTATTCAACAAACATTTATTAAGAGACAACTCCATGGGTCTATGTTGGGTGTGCAAAAATTAAAAAAAAATCACTTAATCATCTAGCAAGAAATTTGAGGAAGGGGGTGGAGAAGTCAATGTCCTCCTTTGTAGAATGGCTGGGCTGGGCTAGATGATCTCTGGGGTTCTTCCCCAATTTAGCATCCAATGCTTCCAGAATCTGCTGATTTGTTTATTTCTCCTTTCTTTTACTTTGTTCTCCCTCCTTGTGGGCTCTTCAAATCATGGAATTTAAGAACTCAGGGACAAGAAGGATGTACAAATAAATTTATGATAATGTACAGAAAAGGTGTTAGAGGATGATCTCGTGCAGAGATGTCAAATTCCTGCTGCCTGCAATACTTCTGAGAACCAGATTAAAAAGTGATTGGCAAATCTTTAACAAAAAAATAGCAACACAATAAAACATACTTAATACTGTGTTTTAAAATTAAGTAATCACGTGGTCAGTAGAGCTCCTTACGTATGGATTAGTGACCTCCTTTTTATTTGAGTTTGACACCACTGATCTAGCCCATAATAAAGGTCAAAGGGAGAGGTAAGAGATTCAAGAGGGGAGAGTCTCCTGCTCCTGAACAATGGGAAACAATGTCTATATCCTCTCTTTTCCTTTCCCTCACATCCTCTCTCCCTCTTTTTTTCCCCTTTTCTCTTTCACACACATGCACAAACACGTAGTAAAATGTGCAGTGGAAAGAATATTTGACATGGAGTAAAAAATCTGGTTTCTCCTGGTTTTCCAATTTATAGCATAAGCTGAGTAACCTTGGTCAAATCACTTCTCCCCTTCAGTTTTCTCACTTAAAAATGAGGTGCTGGAATGGATCATGTAGAAGGTCTGTTTTCCAGCTTTCACATTCTAGGGTTCCAAAGAGATAGCTTCAGATGAAGAGACCTCTGGAGAATCACAGAGTCTCAGTTGGGAAGGATTTTCAGAGGCCACTAAAACCAACCCCTTTCTGACTCAATAATGTGCTTTCCCTCACAAAATATTTGTATGTTCCCAACAAGTTGTACAGTCTTTATTTGAAAAATTTTTTAAAACAAAAACCAGCCTACTCCTCCTAAAAGCAGCCCATTTCATTCTGAATAGCTCTAGCATTGGTCAGTATTCCTTGTATTGAGCTGAAATCCTCTAAATGATTATCCTCCCTTCAAATATATGAAAAGAGTTATCTATAAGGGTCCTTCAGGTTAAACACAAACCATTCTAATTCCATGATCTCCAGTCTTTTCCAATTCCTGGTTATCCTTTTCTGGCATATTGTCTATACCCTTCTAAAAACTGGTGCCCCCAACTGACTAGACCGTGTATTTCCCATATAGTCTGATGAGGACATAGAAAGAGTAAGACAAATCACTAAAAATGTAAAAAACATATAGTTAGAGCCATGTTGTCAATTTATATCTATCAATATGTTGCAGTTTGTAAAATAGCTATATGGGATGTGTCTTTGCAAATATAAGCATCTCCAAGTCCCTCATATATAAAGGGGTATACACACACATATATATATATATATGTAGATATATATATATATATATGTACTTATACATGTAAATGTATACATTTATATAGCAATATATGAAATTATTGTTATTCAGTCATTTCAGTCATGTCTGATTCTTTGTGGCCCCCCCATTTGGGATTTTCTTGACAAAGATAGTGGAGGGGGTTGCCATTTCCTTCTCCAGCTCATTTTACAGATGAGAACACTAAGACAAAGTTAAATGACTTGCCCAGGGTCACACAGTTAGGAAATGTGTGAATCCAGATTCAAACTCAGTTCTTACTTACTCTAGACCCAGTGCTCTATCCACTATGCTAACTAGTTACCCTTACATACAAAATACATATGTGCACATATCATATTGGTATATAAAAATATTCATACATATCTACACTATATAATAAATATATAAACCAATCTGTACATATACATATATAAAACCACAAAACATAATATTTACATATAATATGAATAGAGGTAAAATGCATATATATTATATATACATATATATCTCACATATACACACATCACACACATGCCCTTGGTAAACCTTGGCATAAGGGCTAGAAACACATGATCAATTACATACTTTGTCTTGTATTGTTTGGCCTTTTTTGTCATTATAATTATTAATGGTTGCAATTAAGTTTGTGGATGCCAATAAGGTTGGCGGGGGTGGGGGGAGGGAGGAAGAGCTAACCCATTAGGTGACAAAAGTCAGGATTTAGAAATAAAACAAGACTGGAAGAAGATGCCTAAACTGATGTACTGAAATTCAGCAGGCATAAATATAAAGGCTTGTATTTAAATGTAAAATTAAACTGTCCCAATGCAGTATGACCTAGGAGGTCTGGGTTCAACAGGGATCACCAGTGTGAAATTATTCTGCATTCATAAAAATATTGGACAGATTTCACCTGGAGTATTATGTCTGGTTCATGGCACCAAGTTTTCAACATGGCTTTGAGAAAATAGAATGCATCCAGAGGAGAAGGATTTGATTTTAAGAATTCTCAAAACCATATCATATGAGAATTTGTTTTTCGGGGGATGAAATTAACTTAGTCCTATAGCTAATAATTTCATAAATTTTTAGAGGGAGGTATATGGTGCATGGATAGAGAGCTGGGACTGGAATCAGGAAGACCTGAGTTCAAATTTGACTTATAAGTTGGCTGACACTGGACTAGCCAACTTGCTTGCCTCAGTTTCCTCAACTCTAAAATGGGGATAATAGTAGCAACTACCTCCTCCCAGGCTTTTTGTGAAGATCAAATGAGATAAAATTTGTGAAGTACTTAGAAGACTGCCTGGCACATAATAACTACTTAATAAATGCTTATTCCTTTTCCCTCCCAAATTTTAGAACCCTTGACTCATAGTTGATAGTGCGTTTGAAATTAGTTTATGTTGTTTTTACACTTACTTTGTATATATTTATACATGTATAGCTGTTCCCTCTTCTTCCTACCCCTCAGTCAAATATAAGTTCCTAGGGGCAAGGGCTATATCCTTCTTGTAGTACTGGTACCTGATATAAAACCTGGCATATACTTGGTACTTAATGTTTTTTTAATTAAAAGCATCCAGAGTGTAATTTCCTCTTGGTATCTTCATAACCTAACATGCATACCAATAAGTGTCTCTCAAGAGAAAATTTAGAGGGAATGTTAATTATTTCCTCGAAATCTGTTTTGTGGAAGATGGATTAGAGTTATACCCAGGAAGATATAGAAGGCAATATAGGAACTATTGTTCTGATATATAAAGAAGAAGGTCTGGGTTCAGAATAAGAAAATTCACTTTGATAAATCAATTTTTCACAGTAAGTTTCCAGGAGAGATAATGAATATCAACAGCAGACTTGGTCCATGACCATAGAGGTGTGTCAGCACAGGGTAAGGAGAGTAAATGCACATTGTCACCATAGATTGGTAGAAGCATCATGGAAATGAGCTGAGTTAGATGGCTCATTCACCATTAACCTCTTTATTATCCTTCATATTTGATCAGGTGCTGGCCTTTCAGCCTTAATCTCTCCTACTTCAACTGATTTCCTACAACCATCTAAAGCTCTCTCAAAAGAAACTCTGGCAGTGATCATCTATCTACTGAGGCATGGATGGTTTTTTCATATATCAGTGGAGGCAATGCTCAGAATAATTAAAGTAGGACCTTTGAAGTAAATAGAAAAGTCAATCAACAAACATTTATTAGTCAACTAATTTGTGCCAGGCACTCTCCAAGGTGCTAGTGAAAGAGAAAAAAATGAAATACTACATATCCTCAAAGAACTTGCATTCTAATATGGGACATAACCTTTCCACAGATGAAAGAATAAAGGCAAAGTATTTGGGGAATTGGGGTATGAACTGACAACTGGGAGGAATCAAAAAAGGACACATATATTAAATGGTCCTTGTCTACTCTTTTCTACCTGTTGGTTTCCCTGGCTTCCTTTAAGACCCAGGTCCAGCTAAAGACTGTAGGGTCAAGGAAAAAGGAAAAAGAGAAAAAATGGCTAAATGATAATTCTCTCAATAATCCCAAGATCACATTGGCCTTAATTTTTAGGAGTTTACCTTTGCTATGGGGACTGGAATAGTTTGGAACAAATGTTAGCTCTATAATAAGTGATACAATTATATAGATACTGAAGACTCAACCCCCCAAAAAACCTAGTGTCCTCATTCTCAAACTACATTATATTTAACCTCATAGCATGTATGTATTTATTCACTTCAGATTTGTATATATTAATATAATTATTTGTTGTCTTCCCCCATTAAAATGGATGCTCTCTGAAGGCAGGAATCATGCCTTTGCCTTTATTTGTATTCCCAGTGCTTGGCATAGGGTCTGGCACATAGTAACTGCTTAATATATGTCTCTTGAAGGATTATACTGTTGTTTGAAGGAAGTTAGGGATTCAAAGAGTTAGAGATGAGAATGCAATGATTTTAAGGCAAGGCTGACAGCCTGGGCAAGGTTGTAGAGATGAAAGATTAAGTGTCATTTATAACTATACTATCCTAATAGAAATACTGACTCTGATCTCATTGACCTTGGCATCTTCAGGAGGCTAGGACAGTTTTAGGTCTTAGAGGCTACTATATCTAGAACCATGGTGAATTTGCACCACTACTGCCTCTATTATGGGATCAATTAGTGTGGGAGGATTTGATTACTCTTTTATCTTTGCAGCAGAATTGTTGGGTGCCAGGAAATAAGGATGTTGTTGCTGTAAGTAGTTTGATGGATGCCCAAACTAGGAAGTGGGTTTAGGCCAAAAGGTAGAAAGTACAGCACTTGATATGAATAGATCATTTGAAGAATGTTGGCAGAGAGAGAGAGAAGTTCAAAGGATATATCTGAAGGATGCTGGGATATGCAGAACATTAGCATCTGTGACCTTTGGTCTGAGGATCTTCTCCCTGAGTTATCCATCATTCATTCTCATTGCTTTGAATACTTTTTGAGGGGGCATGCTACAGATTTTAACAGATTGGTCTGAGTCATGTTTCTTGTTGCTACTGAGCTCCCACACACTGTGTGTACTAGTCAGGGGAGTAAATGATGGTGAAGGTAAGCTATTAGACTGAGCCTAGTATTGCCTGCCTGTACTATATCACCTGGATTTGCTTCTGGTTCTTGCCCTTAGAGTAAGGTGCTCAGGCATATTAGACAGTGTAACCCATTCACTCCTTCCCTGTCCACAAATGATTGTCCAAACTTTTTTTAAATTTGAAGCAGATGCTATCATACACTTCGGGGGAGGTTTTTTTTCAGTTTTGGTCCCCATGGTGCCATGCCTGTCTGCCATTCCAGATGTTCAGAGCATTGGTTTCTTTAAAAAAAATACAGAAGGAGCCCAGCTGGAAGCAGCTCCTTCTATTTGTAATGGAGGGAGAGCCTTCTGGCAAGCTCCACTGTGGGATGTGTGAAAATGGGGTAACCAGAAGATCAGGGACAAAAAAAGAGAAAGCAACAGAATGAAAGGGAAGAGATGGTAGGAGCCCTGTGCAAAACAGGAAGGGGGGGGGAAGAAGAGCAGATGGAGGAAATTACTAACTCAGTATTTGGCTTGAGATTCTTCCTAGCAGGAAGATTTTACAATGAAAGATTTTGCATACCTTTACTTCATGCAGGCTGACAACTTGCAATTATTCATAAGTCAACAAGAAATGTGCCTGATAAGCCTGAGGAAGGGAAGACAATATCTTCTCCTCTTTGAAGGATTGACACATAAAAGAGGGATTAGATTATTCTCTGCATGGTTCCAGAGTGAGGGAATTTAATGTCAGTGGGTTTCAAGGTGGAAGATTCAAGTGAAACATAGAGAACTTACTAACCACTAGAGATGGTAAGCAATGCAAGAGAGTGCCCAGAGAAGGACAGTATACCATGGCAATCCAAATGTTCAATTAGATGCTGGACACTCACTTTTCAGGATTTTGTAGAGAGAATCCCTGCTTCACCTACTACCATACAGTAGATAACTCCTAAGGTACCTTCCACCTCTAATTCTAGGGTTCTGTATTTCTAGACCTGTGCTTCTGATCCCTTTTTGATGTTCAACCTAGGGGTCCTTCACTATAATAATGTCTCCATTGCAAGATGGAAAAATGAAAGAATATTTCAGATCTTTTCATCTGAGTACCTAAAATAGTTGGTCCATGTCCACCATGAATAGGTGTCAATGAAAATATTTATTAAGTACCTACCACATGCACAAAACATTGTGCTAGGGAGAAATAATGAAAAAAATAGTCCCCCATCCTCATTACTTACATTCTACTGGAAGACATATCAAGCATGCAACAACTAAAGAAGTATAAAATAATTTCAGGGGAGAGAGAGAGAAAATACCAACACCTGAGGCAGGTTTCATGATGTAAGGGGCAGGTTTCATGATGTAAGATGCACCTGAGAATTTTTTTTCCCAACATAGAGTTTTTAGATTACCCAGGAATCTTATTCTAATTAATGAATGTAGTAAATTTAAGGAATAAGCATATATTAAGTGCCCACTTTATTCAAGGCCCTGTGCTAAGCATGTTTACAAGTACTATCACATGTGATTTACTTTATTTTGCTCCATTTAGTGACTCAATTCAATAAGCTTTTATTAGACAGCTTTGATTTCATGGGCATTGTGTTTGATGTTGCTATACAACTCAAAATCAAAATATTCCTTGCCATCAAGAAGTTTAAGTTCTACTGGGAGTTGGGGTAGGGAAGAGGGGACACATACAGCACTAACTCAATATAAAATATAGACAGCATAATTTTGGATTGGTAAGGAAAAAAAACAAAACCAACTGGGGGATCAGAAAGGTCTCAGAAAGGAGATGACACTTAAAATGATTTTTGGAGGTAGCTAGGGATTATTTCAAGAGGTGGCAGCAATGAAGAGAGAGTTTTCCAGGCAGGAGGGACAGCTGCTACAAAGACATCATGGTGGGAGATGGAGTATCATGGATGGAGAAGAGCAATTAGATGTCTGGCTGAAACATAAAAAGCATGAGGAGGGGGAGTTAATGTAAAATCAATATGCAAAGACATGTTGGAGTTCGATTACAAAGGGCTTTAAATACCACACAAAAATGGTTGATTTTACTGGACAATAGGAAACCACTGAAAATTCTTGAACAAGAAAATGCTGTGCTCAGACCCACCCTTTAAGCATACCATTTTGGAAATTATGAGTATGAAAAAGGGTGAAGATGGCAGTGGGATGACCAATTAGGGAGCCATTGCAATAGTGCCAGCAAGAGCTATGGAGGGCTTGATCAAGTAGGAAAAGAAGAGAATGAATATGAGACATACTGAAGAGATAAAATTAACAAAACTTTGAAATTAAATTTATGAGAAGTGAGGAAAAATGGAGACTCAGAGATGATTCTATGATTATCAACCTAGGCAACTGGAAGAATTATAGAACCATTGACAGAAATAAGAGAGTTTGAAAGAGGGATGGGTTTCAGAGAAAATACAGATTTCTGCTTTTTAGATATTGAGATGGTAATACCTATGGCATACATAAATTCAAGTGTCATCTGGGAAGAGCTGATATTTTGTGAATGGATGAGGATAAGAGCAGAGAAACAGAAGAGGTTCTAGGCCTAAGTACTGTGTATATGTATGGATAGGAACTGGAACATAGACGCTGATACAGCAAAGGGGCAAAGAATGAATGGTCAGACAGGTAAGAGGAAAGCCAGGAGAGTAATATCACAAAAACCCAAGAAGAAGAGTGTGTCTAGGATGACACATTAAATGTCAGTACAGAGATTTCAAGGATTAAAGCTGAAGAAAAAAAAGTTTGCTAGTCATCTGAAAGATAAAATGTAATGATGTGGAAAGGACTGCCATAGAAGGAATTGTGAAGGAACACCAAACAGAAGGTAAACTGATGAATGAATGATTTAAGTATATAGGGATAAGGGAGAAAAAAAAACAACAGAAGGAGAATTAATGTAAGACCTAATCAGGGAGTCAGAAGGACGTTTAGAGAACATTAGTCTTGCCCCTTCATTTTACAAAGGAAGAAACTAAGAACCAGTGAGAGGAAGCTGCTCAGGCTCACACTGGAAGACAGTGGCAAAGATGGGATTTTAACCTATTTTCCCACCTAGTCCCATATACTTTTGATTCCATGTGACTTTAGACTTCATTAATAGAAGCATAAAATCCAGAATGAGGCAAAGAATGGAAGCATAGAAACTAGAGTAAGGTCATGGCCTGTCCTTGTGAGATCACAGCCAAAGGCCTGAGTTTGATTTTAGGCATCACTATAGGATGGAAATGGGTAAGATGGAATTTACTCATCCATGGAAGGTTGACCAGGAGAATGAAAGAATGTAAAACAATACCATATGGGGACTGAATAAGGACCTGTGGATATTTGCTGAAGAGAAGAAAAGATAGGGTAAAGAGAAAATCATGAGACTTGTCTTCAAATATTTAAAGAGTTGGCATATGGACTATAATTATCTATTGCCAGAGCTGGACGTCTAATCATGGTCTCATAACTACAAATCTAGATCTTTTATTACTATTACTATGCCATTCTGGCTATTATTAATATTAATAATTATATTATTATATATCCCACAGTGCCTAGGATACCACTGCTCTGGATCTAGAAGCTTGTCACAATGTTTATTGAATGGGTGTTTCAAATTCTGTTACCAAATTTTGAAATCCCTCCCATTTTTTTCAAAGAAATTTAGAATATCCACTGAAACCTTTCTCCCTTTCCACAAACATATGCACAATTGTCAAACAAGACAATGCTATCTGCCTAACATTCTAAGAATTCAGAAGAATGACAAAATAACATGTCTATGAAATGTAAGGTTATTTTTATTATTACATTTAGTTTTGGACTCATGAAAGCAACTAGGTGAAGTGATGGGTAGAGCTTTGGACCCGTGTGGAGCTGTGTGGTTTGGTGTCTGTAACCCACTGTCTAAATCACTTTCTTCCTGTAAATGGAGATAATAGCACTTACCACCTAGGATTATTGTGAGGATCAAATGAGATAATATTTATAAAGTGTTTTGCAAACCTTAAAGTCAGATATAAATGCTAGGTACTATTTCTGCACTTTTTTCTGTCTCAGTTAGACAGATCCTACTTCTCAACCAAAACTATCCATTTCCCCTAGTTCAGTCTTCTCAGAGTCACAGTATCAAAGCTCTAGAGCTAAAAGAGCATCATTAATCCAACCCATAATTTTTAAAGAGAGGAAAACCTCATCTGTGCTGGTTTCAAAGCTGAAAGAAGGGACTAGGGAGAGGAACCTGGACTGCCTAGAGATCACAGAGGTTAATTGATTTGCCCAAGGTCACAGAAATTCTAAGTGTCAGAATCAGGATCTTAAACCTAATTCACTGAATCCCAAATACTTTGTGCAGCATCACTTCTGGCCCCTAAACCCCTTAGAAATCAAGGATAGGAAAGGGTGACTTGTTAAGCTCACAGCAATATTAACAAATATGACCCTCAAACCCAGATTGTCTGACTCCTCTCCCAACACTTTTATCATATTAGGCCATCCTTCTTCATTTGGACAGGAGAAGGAAATTTATATTCTAATCCCACTTACAAAAAAAATCTAGTCTCTGAATTATTTTCAGAGACTACAAGTCCAGTGCTCTTGTTACTATAGCATTCTGGTTATCATTTTTTGAATCTCCCATAATACTTAGAACATTAGAGCTCTGTGTATAGAAGCTAGTTAGTGTTTGTTGAACAAGTGTTTCAAATTCTGCTGTGGAATTCTGAAATCCCCCCATCTCTTCATATCCATTCAATGTCTTTATATCCTATTGACTTTGCACTTTTGTCTTTCCTTCTTTACCCCAATCTCTACGGCAAAAGAAATCTCTTAAAATAAAGGATCCATGTGATTTGGGATTGTTGAGATAGCACCATCATTCAGCTGCTTCTTTTCCTCCCTACCTAGCATCTTAGACTAGAACAGAGCTCCCTAATTACTGAAATTTGTCCTCATTTTATTCAACTTAGAAAAAATCATTCTGGGTCATAGTCAAGGAGCTTGGAAAATCTAGTTCTGCTTAATAGCCCAGCTTTGAAGTAGGTGTGTGTCACCAGGGATCTCATTTAATATCACTTCAAATTTCAACAAATACTTCTTAAGCACTATGAGCTAATGACTGAGGGGGTGAGGGTGGGGATACAGAGACAAATAAAACACAGGTCCTGGATATAGAAAGCTTCAAATCTAATTGAAGTCCACATTTATATTGTAGTTTTGTATGGTTACAACACACTCCACAAAATTCTCTCATCTGTATACATGTTGCTCCCAATAGCCCTCTAAGGGAAGCATTGCAAGTATTATTACACCCATTTTACAGATAAGGAAACAAAGTCATAGAGGAAAAGTGAGACCCTCAAAATTCCCACAGCTATTTAAGAGCAGAGCTAGAAATTTGTATCTAGGTTTTCTGTCTGCCAGACAAGTGTTATTTCCACTATACCAAGCTGCCTCTGTTAGGATTAAATCAGATATAAAAGGATTGGGGAGAGAAAGTTGAGCTGGCATGGCTACAAGAGAAGTGGGTTATGCTTCCTCATGCTTAACCCTTAAACATTCAGGATGTCCTGGTTGCCATGGACAACAGAAATGAAGCAGAGACCCTGTTCTGGAGGTGGTTAAACATTTGGAGAGTTGTGGTGATTGTTTAAACATCTTTGTGAGGTGGGCAGGAAAACCAATGAGAAAATTGGAGTTCAGATGCAAATTACCCAAGGTCACACAGCCATTATTTTTTTTTTCAGTTGAAAGTAGGAGGAATTTACATATTATACAAGAAGCAGCAGTGCCAAGATTATAATCTAGGCCTCTTTTTTTTTGGCAGCTAGATGATGCAATGCACAGAGCTCTGGGTCTGGAGTCAAGAAGACTTGAATTCAAAGATAGTCTCAGACATTTACTAACTGTGTGACTTAGGGAAGTCACTTAACCTTTGTGTGCCTCAGTTTCTTCAACTGTAAAATAGAGATAATGATAGTAATTACCTCCCAGGGTTATTGTAGAATCAAAGGATATAATATTTGTAAAATGTTTAGCACAGTGTTTGGCACATAGTAGGCAATTAAGAAATGCTTGTTTCTTTCATTCCTTTGTTTTGTTTTGAGACACTTGGTGCATTGATAAATCTTGTCCCTGTTTGCTTCACTAACATATAGTGTGTAAGGACCTGACCTATAATTACATGGTATATGGAACTCCCAGGTGAGCAAATTCCCTTTGACAAAGTAAGTGTGTACCTGTTTTATAGCATTCTATTAGAGAGTTTCCTGAGGTAATGAGAAGTTCTATGATTTGCTCAGGGTCACACGGTTTTTATGTCTCAGAAACCAAGTCATTTTTATTCTGAGGCTTGTTATCTATCCACTATACCATTGCAGTCTCATATGTATATATGCATATAAATATGTGTGTGCTCACAACACACATATACACGTGCATATACACATGTGTATGTATATGTGTTTGTGTGTATACACACAAACATACATGTGCATATACATGTCCATGTATATACACAAACATGTACATAATACATATATTAATTTACATAAATATATAAATATTATGAATATAGACATACTATGTATAATATAAGGTAATTTGGGAGTGGAAGACAGTAGTATCTGGGAGCTTCAAGTACAGGTGTAGTGAATAACAGTACATTCATCACAAGAATGAGCCTATCAAGGTATCTTCATAGAAGCTTTTCACTTAATGATTGTCCATTACGTTTTTTTTCCCCCCAAAGTTCTCATGAAACTTTCCAGTAGAGGCAGAGGACAGGAGCAGAGAACAATTTTCAACAGTGGAAGGTACCAATAATAGTCACAGATCTTAGAAAAAGTGAAATAAATTTTGTTACATAAGCCAGGGCAGAAATTTCTGGACTAGACCTCACAGAGAATTCACCAGAGGCACTAATCTTTAAATGAAGTTTACAGTGTAGAATATTTTCTGCATGAAACATTGTCACATTTTGAGAGCTTTCTTTATAAGTTGAAGGATTGTTTGCTGTGAAAAACTGCCTCTTTTTTTTCTCCTTTGCCTCAAAAATATTTTAAGCCAGATTCTGCAGTTGCAGGTGGGAGGAATTTACCCACTCTTCAGTAAAGTATATCCGCACCATCACCAGATTCTGATGATTCAACACAAGCATTTCTCAATGAGCGATGCCATTAAACAAATTCCCAATTCTGCACCTGGTGTCCCGTTTTCTGCAGGCTCCAGATGCATTCATACAGTAATTATGATACCGGCAGTCAACAGAGAGGCAAACTACCCAAATGAATGAGGATAAAAAGAAGAGAAAACAGGCAGATACAAAAACATATGCAAATTACAACAGTTCTAAGGTTTCACCTCATATGTACGTTGGCAATAATAATAACAATAATAATACAAGACCTAAGCACTGAAGTGGCTAAGGTAAGACAGGCATTGTTATACATTCTTGGTCAAAGTGTGAAATTATCTAATTGACCTTGAAAACCATTTGGAATCATGAGAGGTCAGAAAACTATCCCTACTCATTTACCCCATGATCTCACTCCTAGTCATGGAGGTGAGAAAAAGTGAGACCTATACATTCCAACAGTGCTTTTTATGGTAACAAACAGACTAGAAGTAAGGTGTCCATCAATTTAGAAATGGATGAATAAATTATGGTACATGGCTGTAATGAAGGAAATGTTATTATTTTCCTGTAGGAAACAATGGAGTTTGAGGAATTTGGAAGAAAATAATATATAGGAAATCCTGCATGATCTGATCTAGAATGAAGAACTAGGAGAAAAAAACTATACATGAGGATTAAAATAATATAAATTCACTAAAACATAGACAAACTATGATGAATTATATTGACTAATCTCAGTCTCTTTGGGTAGCTAATGAAACACACTTCTTTTCCTCTTAGTTGAGAGGTAGAGGATTGATGACTGGATATTGTTCTATGGAGAGTCAACTTGGAGTAGAAGACAGAGTGCTAGCTTTGGCATTGAGAAAATGTACATTCAAGCTCCATTACTGATTAGATAGATAGACAGACAGATAGATACGTGTATATATAATATATATATATGTACATATTCTCTATAGATATATATTATCTGTATGTATCCATCCATCCATCCATCCATCCATCTATCTATCTATCTGTCTCATGGTCCTAGTCAAATCATTTTAACTTCTGAGTATCCCAGTTAAGACCTCAAGTTGAGGAACAGGTGCTGTTTTTCAAAGGCAGTAGGTCTTTTCTCACAGGAAGTATGCTGAACTACAAAAATAATAGAGGGGGCTAGGGAAGAGGGGACAATGTTGCATATACTGCCAGTATCCACAAGTTGATATTGCCTAGAGTGTTTCTTTGTCTCCAGAAATGTTCAATAGTATGTTTGTAGAGGGCAGGGGGATAATATATCAGGAAATGACTTTGGTATAAAAATGAAAGACATCAATAAAATATTAAGAACATATAAGTAAATAAATAGATGAAAATCCTTGATCCAGAGATGGATGTGAATTTTAGTTTTAAAAAAATCCTCAAAGAGAAGATAGAAGCTATCTAGGGGAATGCAGTATTTTAAAACACTTTTAGTGCAGGAGTTCATAATCTAGTCTGAAGGAAGTATACACACACAATTATATTTCAATATGATTGATTTCCTTTATAATCCTATGTATTTTATTTTATGAATTTAAAAATATGTAGTCTAAAAAGAGGTCAATAGATGTCACCAGGTTACTGAAGGGGTCTATGACACAAAAAAGGCTAAGAACTTCGGTGACCCCAGTGACACTGATCAATCCCTTCTTTCATTATCCTTGTCATTTTGCTATTTGTGAGTTAAAATATCCCAGAGATCAATTCTTCATTTCTATTATTATTAGTTATTTGATGCAATCATTCATATTGTTGCACTTCTGAAATCTTTTTGTTTCATATCTTTTGGCAACATCCATTGGAAGGAATGGCTCACTCTCTTTTTTTTCTTACCCTTCTTTCCTCCTCTCTCTTTCCTCCTCTTCCTCCTCCTCCTCCTTCTTCTTCTTCTCTCTCTCTTTCCTCTCTCATTCTCTCATCCCCCTCTGTCTTTCCCTCTCTCATATACATATGTTATGTGAGTGTGTATATCAGACTCCAATCAGAGATTTTTTTATGCAATTATATTTCCCCCACTTGTTACCAGTTTCCCTTCTTTATCACAGTTAATGCAAGATTTTTTCATTGTAATGTAACATTTTTTTTTCTTTTGCACTATCCTCTATCCTGACTTGGTCAAGATCACTTGATCAGCCCCACTGATGAAAAATGCCACTATGTTGTTTTCTCAATGTGTGTGTGTTGTGTGTGTGTGTGTGTGTGTGTGTGTGTGTGTGTGTGTGCATGAATTTAAATATTCATGCCAAGAACTTACTGTGGTATATTATGTAAGATGTTGGCCTAAACTTAATACTGTTTTTCTTTGTTAGAAGGGATTGTTCTTGGGATGGGGAAAGTGGTGAGAATCAATCAATCAATTAATAAACATTTGCTATGTGCCAGACACTGTTCTCATTGGAAAATAACTAGTATAAACAACCAAACAAACAAACGATCCCAAAAAAATCAATAAAGTTTTTTTAAGATGCTGGGCAGAACAAGAAAATCTTTGTGTACATAAGATTAAAATAAGAATGCCTTTAATAAAGGTTGGTCATTTAAGAAATTAACAGATGGATTTTTTTTCCTCCAACAAAAAAATAAAGGTTATTCTCCTCTCTTCAAAATCACAAAGCTGCACTACTTTTTGCTTGAGTTCTTTATAAGTTAAAACTATAGCACTGTGCAAAACAATCATTCCAGCAGCTTCCATGGTGATTTTCACAGCCTAGCCAACAACTCTCTAGATTCACTGATACTTTTATGCTTTTTCTGATAGCAAGTCCATTCATAGCCTCCTCTTTTTTTCACTCCAGAAGGAATTGTGTTGTACTTGCAGCTATACTAAATTCGTCTACTTTGAATAATCTGATAATTTAATTAATGAATTTAATTTTTGAAAATATAAGTCATATTCCTACAGATTTGGGGGTTGTTTTGGGGTCACTTATCATGTGATGTCCAAACAAACTTCCAAGGATGTCTGTCCATATTTACCTAGGCTGGTCCTTAGAAAAGACACATCAACATACAGGATCCAAGTCTTCCCAACTTGGTAGGACATACCCTAGCTTAGGCTCATAGGATCATGGAATGGAACTTAAAGGTAATCTGGTCAAATAAGAGGAAGAAAAAATCCTGAATCCTAGAGATGAGATTTGCACAATGCAGGTAATAAGTGACAGAGAAAGATTCCCAACTCGGGTCCTCTGTTCCTATACCCATAACAATGGACTATGTCACTATGTTCTGCCAACAAAGCCCTAGAGAACCCAAGAACTCTACCCTCCAATGAAGCTTCAGAAGCAAACTTTAGGGGAGGACAATTCATGAGAGGTGAGAACTCTGAACCAGAGAACTGAATTGACCATGATTGAAGATGATGAGTTAGGGTAATATTTAGATTCCAGAAGTACAACACATACCGGATGAGTACATTGTGAACTAGGACTGACTGAAACTCATCACTTACAAATCCTATTTAGAGATGACCTAAGCTTGGCACCCGTTCAAGCTCTAGATGTGAGGATTTGAGGCAGCATCTGGGGAAGATTATGCTAGAGCTTCCAAGGTTGGTTTTCAGAATATACTTTGTGCATTTAGGATCACTTCCTCATTGTCATGTAATAGCTGCCCAAAGATGTCAGAACTACTGAAACAACTGAAGGTCACTAGCCACTGCCTTCATTCCAACATTAGTTAAGATTTAGAGCTACAAGGGCCCACATAGTCCACAATATTTTTTTTCTTTTTGTTGTTCAGTAGTTTCAGTTGTTTCTGACTCTTTGTGATCCCATTTAGGGTTTTCTTGGCAAAGATCCTGAAGTGATTTGCCCTTTCCTTCTCCAGCTCATTTTACAGATGAGGAAACAGAGGCAAACAGGGTTAAGTGATTTGCCCAGGGTCACACAGCTAGTAAATGTCTAAAGCCAGATTTGAGCTCAGGAAGATGAGTCTTCCTGACTACAGGCCTGATGTTCTATCGACTGTCCCATATGGTTACCCCCCACCAATTTTACAGATGAGGAAACTGAAGTCAGAGAATTAACATCACACAACTATTAAATGTCTGAGTAAGGATGTGAATCCAGGCCTTCCTGGCTCCAATTTCATTGCTCTATCTTTTACACAGTGCTGCTTCTTTCAAGTCCAACATGTGTGGGTGGGAAATATATTTCCTATCCTTGAAACATTTTCTATTTGCCTATTAAATTCTTACCTAATTCTTTAAAATCTAACTCAAATGACACCTCTCCCAAGAAGCCATCCATGATGTGTTTCCTGTTAGTCATCATGTATTCCCTGGGGCATCAGGAATCATATAGTATCAGTGGCCATCTCACACAATCTGATCAAGAAATCCCTCCAGCTTTTGCCTGAAAAGTTTGCAGGGAGGATAAAAACTTCCCCCAAAGGCTAGATGGCATGGTGAAAGATTGTCAGTCTTGGAATCCAGAAGACCTGAATTTGAATACAATCCCAACACTTACTAGTTATGCAAAGCTGGTAACTTCTCTAGGATTCTGTTTTCTCTTCCGTAAGATGGGGATACCAACAGCATCTATTTCACAGGACAGTTGTGAGCACCGAGATAATATATGTAAAACTCCTAGCAAACCTTAAAGGGCTGTGTAAATGCTAACTATGAATCATTATTATTATTATTAAATATTTAATTACATAAAGAGTATTATGATGACCTTTCCATCTTTTGCCTTCCTTTGTATGTTTAAATGTTTAGCGCGCTATCTGAAAAATAATATGTGTTAAATAAATTCTTATTGCCTGAATGACCTCTTTGAAACTTCCATTCTCTATTCCTACTTCTGCTTTCTAAAGCCAAACTAACCAAATTTACCCTGACGTTTCTTACTTATGGTGGCTCATCAAGGATGAATGAAGATGGTTATCACACCCCCTTTGACAATATCTCTAATACTTGATTTGTTGTTGTGGGTTTATTTTGGGGGCGTTATTTATTTTTGTTGGGAGAAGGAGACTAGTGACTTTAATTTCATAAAGAACTTCCAGTGTAGAAACCCTCTCCACCAAAACTAACTTATTTTTATTTATTCATTTTCTGGCAAGCCAATCAGGGTTAAGTGACTTGCCCAGAGTCACAACAGCTAGTAAGTGTCAAGTATCTGAGGCCAAATCTGAACTTGGGTCTTCCTGATTCCACGACTGGTGCTCTATCCACTGTATCACCTAGCTGCCCCCAGCAATACTATTTTTAACATGGTGTTAGAGTTTCCTGAGGATACCAAGAGGTTAAGTAATCTGCCCATGATCAAACAGCTATTGTCCAAGGGAAGACTTGAACTCAGGTCTTCCTGACTCCAAGGCCTATTCTCTTTTACCATCCAACACACTTTATTTCATGTAAAATTATACATTTCAGCAAAGCCCCTCACCTGAAGGCTGATCACCAGGTGATGGACTTTTGGGGATACCATAACTTACCTACTACTTGAGGGGGTGGGGCTTCCTAGTCCTTTTGTAGTTCAGCTTAAGTTCCATCTTTTATATAAGGCTTTTCCTGATATATCCTCCCCTCCCCCAACACTTTGAACTTTGAACTCACAAATAATTTGCTTGCATATATCTTGCATCTACTTATCCACAGGAATACATTTCCCCAGTAAAATATAAGATACTCCCCAAGGACAGGGAGTACCTCATTTTTTTCATAGTGTCCCCAGAGCCTGGAAGTTAATAAGTACTCAATAATACTTGTTGGTTTAAATTTATCAGTAGTGACAGTTCCTACATAGATGGCATTTGATTATTTAAGTACTGAAGCACTAATATTATAATCAGAGGGGGGATAAAGGAGACAATCTAATGTTGCATGGGGTGGTCTGGCCTCCAAGTGCAGGAGGCATTTAGAGAAAGGCTGGGGAAGCTAAGGAATATGCTGCACAGTGGGTAGGATGTCAGCTGGGTCTTTCAATATGAGCAGATTTTCCATGGCAGAAGGGACAGAGGCCATAAGTACAACTCCAGCAAGAGACTTTCCTGAAATGAACTAGCTTTTAGACTGCCATTTTCTTGAAGAGTATCCCTCAATAAGATACCTAAAAAGCAGAGGAAATGAAGATGTTGGTGATTTATGGTGTGGCCCCATTTCCAGGGACTATAAGCTAGACAGTTGTTATTTCTGACTCTGACACTGGCCTTTAGAGTGACTGTGTCCAGAGATGCTTCACAGCACCCAGAATCAAGAATTAAGATTCTGATTACTTACAGTCATTAAAGCCTAATGACTTTCTGGAGGAGGTGAAGAGGCCATTAGCCTGGGGGTCCTGAGCCAAATTAGAGTCCATTTAATTACATATTGCTTGTTCCTATTCCCTTTGTAATTTCAACTAAATATAATATGATAATAAAAAGACCAGCATCAGTTCAGGCAATCTTTGATGGCCTGTCGGGGGAAGAAAATGACCCTGAGTTCTTGAAGGCTCTGCCACTGGGATTCAAATGTTGACAGGTCCCACCTGTAAATGATGTCAGTCCATGCCCCACTGCCAGGTTTCCAAGCCATTATCTGCGGACCTGTATAGTTCAGCTATGAAAAGCTCATCAGAAAAGTGTCAACAACCAAGTACAGGTTTTTTGTTTGTTTCAGCAATTCTTGAAATCATCTAATAATAAGGCATGAGGTAGAGCAGGGAAGTTGGGAATACTACTGTATTCCTACTACAAAATGACATTTATAAATCACACTGAAGTTTGCAAACACCATAGGCATGATTTCATTTGAACCACACACCAAGCCCATGAAGTAGATCCTTTTGCTTATTGTTTGGCTGGAGTTAGTTTTGATCTGGATGTGTGACTTTGTTAGTGTATGAAATTGTTTGTTGGGTTTTTCTTGACGGAGACACTAGGGTAGTTTGCCATTTCCTTTTCTAGCACATTTTACAGAGGAGTAAATGAGGTCAACAGGATTAAGTGACTTGTCCAGGGTCACACCACTAGTAAGAATATGAAGCTAGATTTGAACTTGGGAAGATGAGTCTACCTGGGACACTTCGCCACAATAGCTGGCCATATGAAATTCTACCAAAATGAACTGGCATCTACTCTGTAATTTTTAGTCTCCTGTCCAGGGAACTGAGAAGTTATGTGCCTCAGTCATTGTCACACGATCAAGTTGGATCAGTAGCAGGATTTGAACCCAGGGCTTCCTGACTCTCAGGTGAGATACCACAGATATTAATACCCTTAATGTACCAAAGAGGAAACTGAGGATAGCAAGCATTAAATGCAGGATGTGTATTCAGGCCACCTTCTTGCCTCCAAATCAAGCATTGTTCCCAGTATTCCAGACTGCTTGATGTCACTGGAGGCAACAAACACACAGATGTAGTCAGGAATGTTTGATGTGCTGAAGCACAAATTCTTTTTAACTAGGCCTACTTTCTGGCTCATCATCACACAAGTGATGGGAGTTGTCTTTCTAACTTAAAGATGTCTATGTAGCTAGCAAGGCAGAGTATGTGAGACTTATATTAAGAAAGGTCTGAGTTCAAGGCCTGCTTCAGATATTTACTATCTGTGTGACCTTGAGCCAATCATTTAAACTCTTGGCTTCAGTTTCCCTATCTATAAAATGGGGATAATAATACCACCTCTTTTCAAAGACTGTTTTGGGCACAAATGAGATTCTCTCTCTGACTCTCTAATTCTCTCTGTCTCTCTCTCTACACACACATACGCACAGACACACACACACAAACTCATATCATATGTACAGATGTAGATATCTATACATAATACTGATATGCAAAATCATTATTACTAACATTTAAATAGTATTTAGCATGTGCCAGCCACTAAGCTAATTACTTTAAATTATTCTCTCATTTGATCCTCACAACAGCCCTAGGAGGTAGGTGATTCTTCTTTCTTTCTTTCTCTTTCCTCTCTTCCTTTATTTCTTTCTTTCTTCCTTCCTTCCTTTCTTTCTTTCTTTCTTCCTTCCTTTCTTTCCTTCCTTCTTCTTCTTCTTCCTCTCCTCCTCCTCCTCCTCATTGTTGTTATTGCCACAGTAACTCACATTTATAGTGTTGTGCACAATTTACTAGGAGCTTTCTTCACCACTACCCTCACAAGAGAGATCATTCAAGCACTATTATTCCCATTTTACAGATTGTAAAACTGAGTCTAAATGATCCAGGGTCTCAGAGCTACAAAATATTGAAGCGCGATTCAATACACATCTCCTGATTTTTTAATGTTCTGCTCTTTCCTCTGACAGGCTACCCCTCCTCACCACCCCTACTCCCAACAGTGGCACATTAAACAGGTAAGAGATAATCCAATTCCCAAAGTGGTTCCAGACAGAACTACAATACCACTAGAACTCTTAGACCCAGAGATAGCTTGTATGATTTTCTAAAGGCTATAGGGATTACCGATGGAAGAGCCAGGAGTAAAACCTAGGCTTCCTAACTCTTCATGTGGTATTTTTCCCCCATTGTACTAATAGGGATAATCCCAACCAATCTATACATGCATACATCTAGGAGGCACAGTGGATATAATATTAGATCTGGAGTCAGGAAGACCTGAATTCAAATTCAGAGTTATATACTTACTAGTTGTGTGATCCTTGACATTTAACCCTGTTTGCTTTAGTTTTCTCATCTGTAAAAATGATCTAGAGAAGGAAATGACAAATCACTCTGGTATCTTTACCAAGAAAACCCCAAATGGGGTCTTGAAGAGACTAACTGAAAACAAAAGAACTACAATCTGCACGCCCAAACGTGCATACCCCTTTCTTCATCCTCACTGCCTTTGTCTTCACTTAGGCTTTTATCACATCTCACCTGAACTACTACAATAACCTTCTAATTGATCTCCTTGCCTTTAGTTTTATTTTCCCCCTCTCTGATTCTTTATTTATGTAAATACCAAATTGATATTCCTAAAACACAGGTCTGACCATTTTATTTCTCTGCTCTTGAAGCTTGAGTTACTCCCTATGGCTTCTAAACTCAAACACAGAAAACTCGGTTGGGTATTTAAAACTCTTCACAATCAGGTCCCTATCTGTGTTTTTTTTCCCCTGGACATATTTCACGTGATTCCCCTTGCATCCTCTATGTCCTAACCAAACTGGCCTACTGTCTGTTTCCATTAAACAATCTCTACCTCCATGAATTTGCAAGGGATCTGGATGCCTGAAATGTTCCCTTTCTTTTCTTAGAATCCCTCACTCCATTCAAGGTTCAAATGTAATCTTCTACAAGGGGATTTCTCTGATTCCTTCCAATTGTTAGTATTCCTCTGATCCCAAATTACTTTTTATTCATTTTTTGTATTTATCTATTTGACTTTTGTTTCCCCCAATAGAATATAAGCTTCTTGAGGACAAGTATTATTCTCCTTTTTTTACTTCGTTTCCCAGAATTTGTGGGACAAGAATTCAGGTTCCACCTAGCTATAATTCTGGATCTTAGAATTGAAAAGGCCCTTAGCTGTGCCTAGTTATTTAGGCCCACCTTATATCCCATTCAAGAATTTCTTCAATTTCCCTTATAGTTGGTCATCTTTTTAAACATTTCCAACTTTGGGAAGTTTGCTGACTTCCAAGGCAATGCCATCCACTTTCTGTAACCTCTCATTTTAAGGAAGATCTTAAATATATTGAACCAAAAATGCTTCACTATAACTTCATAAGAGTAATTCTATATCCTCATTTACTATAGTGCTTGAAATATTTGAACAAAAATCATACATCCCTCTAATTTATTTCTCCTCCCAAGTTCAAGGGAGAAACCAGAGGGCAGAGGGAATGGATGGACGCCTCACTCCCTTGAGTGCCCACTCTAACATAAAGGAAAATAATACATCCAGGGAATTACATAGCACTGGAGTAAACCAGAACTTTCCAAAAGTGCTAAATACAAGCTAATACAAACTAAATACAAGCATCTCCATCCTCTAAATATTTGCTTGAAAAAATAGACTATACAAAATAAAAGCTATTGGAAATTGGATTCCTATCAGAATTGAGCCTTTCTAGGATGTGGATATGAGCAAAGAACAGTAAAAAGAAGACTTGGAAAAGAACGAGGCATCATTAATACCCCTAGGACAACAGCACTCTAACAAACAGCTGAATGCACCAAGAGTAAAGGACAAAATTCTCTCTGTGGAGCATGAAATAAATACATCAAGCAGTGGGGCATAGGATCTGACCAATTCAGGCTGCACCAGCAAGGAGAGATGGTGAAAACCCTCATGGGTAACTCAACCTCAGCACACATGCAAATACTCAGAGAAATGCCCAGAGAGAGGCAGTAGGATTTTCTGATTCTTAAAATGATCTTGATGCATCAGCCGATGCATGTGCATTTTCTAGGGCTGAATCATGTTGAGGTTATATGAACAAATATGTGATCCTCACTAACTTTTGTAGATGCACACGGTGATCACTCTTCCCAGACTTGTTGATTGTATAGCTTAAGGAGAAGGAGGTTCTCATCACCACAAGTCTCTTCTTTGTTCAATGTAACCATATCATAAGTAAAGTGTAAACTTCTTGAGGGAAAGGAACATACTTATTTTGATCTTTGGATATCACTAGCTGTATGACCCTGGACAAGTCACTTAACCTATGTCTGCCTCAATTTTTCCAACTGTGAAATAGGGTTAATAATAGCACATACCTGAAAACACTTAGCACAATTTGTTGTGGGTCATTTTTTAGTCCTTTCCAATTCTCTATGACCCTATTTAGGGGTTTATTAGCAAAGATACTGGATTGGTTTGACATTGCCTTCTCCAGTTCATTTCTCAGATGAGGAAACTGAGGCAAACAGGGTTAAGTGACTCACCCAGTGTCACACAGCTAGAAAGTGTCTGAGAGTCGGATTCAAATTCAAGTCTTCCTGACTCCAGGGCTGGGTTCCCTCTCTCTTGAACTACCTAGCTGCCCCTTGGTACAATGCCTGTCGCATAACAGATGCTTCCTTCCTTGCTTTCCTGACTTTTCTAGTGACAAACTAAAATATGTTTGAAAAACAAGGTAAATCATGATTTAAGAGTATAAATTAATTTACAGTGCTTAAGGAAGCAGGTGGGCTAGGACTAGAAATGCAAAGTATATTGATGACCCTCAGACCTCTACAGGGTATGATCTCACATGATTCTCATAGTAACTCTATTGGGAAGGTGGGAGCATCCTCATCACCATTTTACAGAGGAGGAAATTTAGGCTACAATAGGTTAAGTGGCTTATTCAACATCACCCAGCCAACGAGCAGATGAAGAACTGAAACTCAGATCCTCTGTCAAGAGGCCTAGTGGTCTTTCTATTACATCAAATGGCCTTTCATAGAAAAGGGCAAGAGAGTTAAGGAGAAACTTGAAGGAGTAATTTTCATCCTTATATATTTTTTTCACCTCTCCAGTAAATGGTTTGTTTTGAAATGAAAGAAAAACTACTGGCTAAACTGAGTTTGTAGGATTATCTATGAATTTCAATTACCTGCCCCTAAAGCTTTTCTTCTCCCTTACCACACATAATCAAATGCTTTCTGGACTTTTATACGATTTCACTTGAAGTATTTTTCTATTCTAGAGAGCTGAGAAATGGCCCTTCCAGTCCATCAACCCTTCACCATTCACAGGTATTGATTAGGGAAAACAACACATAAATATACACACACAGACACCCAGAGATGGGACTGAGGCAGCAAAAACTCCCAATTCTGAAGCATTTGGAGCATTAAAAAGTGCTTTCTTTCTCTCAATAACCTGGTAAAGCAGTAGATGCAAATATTATTGTTCTCTTACAAATGAGGAAACTGAGCCTGGGAGAGTTGACATAATAATAATTATTATTATAATATTGATTAAAATGATAATATAGCAAGCATTTATATAATAGATAAAACTCTAGTCCTGGAGTCAAGAAGAGCTAAGTGAAAGTCTGGTTTCAGATATCTGCTAGCTATATGATCCTAGGCAAGTCACTTAACCTCTGTTTGCCTTAGTTTCCTCATCTATAAAATGGGAATGATAATGTCACCTACCTAGTAGGGTTGTTGTGAGGATAAAATAAGGTAATAATTATAAAGAACTTAGCACAGAGCCTGGAATATAGCAAATACTATTTAAGTGCTATCATAATCATCACTATTACCAATTATTAGCTTTGAGTTTTGCAAAGAGACTGAAAAATATATCCCATTTTATCCTCACAATGTTGGGAGGTCAGTGCTCTTATCAGAAGTATCAAAGAAGGGTGAAGGGGTCTGGCACAGGACAACCATATTCTTTTAATTTTTATTTGTAAATTTTATTTTATTAATAATATTTTATTTTCCCAATTGCACATACAGTTTTTAACATTTTTTTTTTAAATTTTAAATTCCAAGTTCTCTCTATCCTTTTCTCTCTTCCCTCCTCCTGAAATGGTAAGCAATTTGATATAGGTTATACATATCCTGCAACACTCTTGAATGGGGAAGCAACCAGTTTATAAAGAAAATGTGAAATATTTAACAAAATAAATCAAAACACAACACAAGACAAATAATGTTAATATGTATTTTGCTAAGTCAATATATGGCCTGCAGGGATTCTAATATATGGTTTAGAAACCCAGTTTCCATTTGAATTTGACACCCCTGCTATTATTATGTGCGTTTTACAGATGACAAAACTGAGACAGGTGGATGAGTCTAGGGTCACATAGCTAAGTATCAGAGCCTGATTTGTACTTAGATCTTCCTGACCCCCAGTCAAACCCTCTGGTTTCCTCTTTTCCACACAGCTAGAAAGTGATAGCACCAGGATTCTAGTTCTGGGCCCCTAGAATCCTGAATCCATTGCTCTTTCTACTAGGCCACACTGCTCCTCTTATTTCTTTCAGTTAGCCAATGAGTAAGTTCTGGAATACTGAGGGCTTTGGGTAGAATTCTCAGTAGGATTTTTCTGCAAAATTTCTGCAAATAGCACAATCTGCACTGAGGCAAATGACACAAAAATGTTCTCCGTTGAAGAACTAGAATGAGATGTTGGCAAATAGCTCCAGTGGGAGCTGGGTGTGTGCGAGCTCACCTGGCAGCTTTCTGGTTTTTCCCTTAGTACTCTTGACAAACCAGGTACTAAACTGTCTTTCTAATACTGCAGAAGGACTGAGAGTCTTGTGCTCAATCTGGCACCATCTATACCAACAGCCCAGTGGCGAAGCTCTTTTAATTCTTCCCTAGTTATACACTTGACTGTTAAGCTCTTGCTAAGTCCTGACAGTACTCTCCAGGGACAGGCACACTCAAGCAGGAAATCCATTACCATAAAACACCCTTCTCCTTTTCAGAATCCCCTGTACAATTTGAAGAACCTAGATACATTGGGGAAATTACATCCTAGAAAAAGCATTGGCTCTGGAGTGAGGTCACCCTGTTCTAAATTCAACATCTGATGGTTATTCATTTGGCCTTGGGAATGTCACTTAACATCCCTGGGCCTCAGTTTCCTCATTCATTAAATCAGATGATTGTACTAAATGGCACTGATGTTCAAATGCCACCTATGTGAATTATTATCTGTGTGACTTTTCAGAAGTCACTTAACCCACCTAAGCTCCTCATCTGTAAAGTGAAGAGGTTGGCCTAGATGACCTTTAGGGTCCCTTCCAGATCTAGATCTAAAATATTATCAACTTTTCTGTTTCTGTTTTTAGTTTTTTTTTCCTCTATACTGTTTTTTCTTTATTATTCTCTATCATTTATTTTTGCCCTGCTCACTAAAACTACTCAGGTCCCCTAAACTGAGAATCAAGCTACGTCAGCCACCAAGGATTCCTCTTCTTGTGAACACTTTGTATCTCCCCCATGATAGTGCTATCCACATAGTAGCCACTTGATACATGTCCTTTGAAAGGGATTGGGTTTCAAAGAATTTATTAAATCGTAGGCACTTGGATAGAAGATAAAAATTGGCCCAATTTCTTTCCTCAAATAGGACCTAGACAAATACATATGACACAAAATAGACTATAAAAAGCACTATGGTGTGATCCATAAGATAAGTGAGATTGGGGGCGGATAAGTGGCACAGTGAATGGAGCACCAGCCCTGGCATAAGGAAGACCTGAGTTCAAATTTGACCTCAGACACTTACCACTTACTAGCCATGTGACCTTGGGCAAGTCACTTAACCCCAATTTCCCTGTCTTTCTCCCTCCAAAAAGAAAAAAAGAAAGATAAGTGAGATGGGAGTACTGAGAGTGGGGAAATCAGGGGAGGCCTCATGGTGGTGGCACCTAAAGCACATGAAGAAAGAAGACAGAGATGCCAACAAGGAGAGATGAAAAGGAGTGCATTTCAGACATGGGGTACAGCCTGCATGCATACACAGAGGGAGGAGAGGGCAAGAAAAGATTATCCTGCTAGTCACCACCTCGGCCTTTTGCTCCCCAAAGGCTGCTGCATAAGGACTCTCCTGTCATCCACTGTCTGCATTTGCTACCCAATGCAGTAGGCACCATCTCAACACTTCTTCTGGGCCTTCTCCTTGGTCACTCTTCCTACTTTGTAGCTGGGACTGAATTCAGGAGCCCAGCTTCAATATCCCCTTTCTACTGATGTGATTATGGGCAAGTCAATTCAAGTGTGTACCTTCAGTTCTTCATCTACAAAATTAGGGGACTGGCAAAAATGACCTTTAAGGCTCTTTCCAACTCTAAATCCGTGTGTGATCGGCACAGTTCTGGGTATGTATGTTGTTCGGTCATTTTTTTTTCAGTTGTGTCATACCTTTGTGACACCATTTGGGGTTTTCTTGGCAAAAATACTGGAGTGGTTTGCCATTTCCTTCTCCAGTTCATTTTAATAATGAGGAAACTGAGGCAAATAGAATTAAATGACTGTCCCAGGGTCATATAATAAAGTCTCTGAGGCCAGATTTGAATTCATTAAAATGAGTCTTTTTGACTCCAGGCCCAGCACTCTACTTCATCACTTAGCTGCCCCTGCTGGGCATATAATAATTGATTAATAAATGCTTATTGATTAATTTATTGACCACCTCAGGTACATGAAATTTCTTAGAGTGTTAGAGGTAAGGAACGCTCAGGGTTCAAAGGACAGTTTCTCTAAACCATTCCTGAATAGAAATGCTTTCTTCAACATCCAACTATCTCTTGAGGACATCCAGGGGAAGGGAAACTCTAACCTACAAGACAAACTATTCCTCTCTGGCAGGCCAACGGCTCACAAAGACAATAAAGATTGTTTGCTTCTATGGTTCAATTTTAGGTAAGATTGAAATTGATTCTGTGTCAGTAACCTATACCCTGAGTGTGATACTAACCCACTTTATTTTTTCCTATTTATTCATCATTGAGGATATTTTTGTAAAGTGTATCATCCAGGTGGCAGGGGAGACAATAGCTTATTGCCTCTTATTACTGGGGTGCATATCTGGATGAGGTGGGAGATTCATGATGCGAGATTCAACATGACCTCAGGATTATCAGCCTACAGGAAAAAAGAGCTTCTGTAAAAGAATCTATGATTATTTGTATCCTGTGTGTGAGTTAGTAGAGAAGGGGCATGCACACACTCTTGGGTATGCCCAGGAGTCTAAAAGTCTCTAAGAAGGTCATCTATTGTTATCAGAGTGTTTCTTTTGTTCAGTGATCATAATTTAGTAGGGAAATTGCATGAATGTATATGACCGAGATAATTTGTCATGTTACACGGAAAGAATTCATTAAAGAGAATCTTAACTGTGTCCCTATCTGTCCTCTCCTTTCCTTGATATAGCCCAACATGACAAGGCAGAATATGTTTTATGGGAGTCATTAATGCACTATGAGCAGTCAAAGACACAAGTAGGTCAGAATGTACCTCAAATGTATGGCAAAAATCCTCTAAAGCAGGACTTTTCAGAGAACAAATAGAACAAAGAATTAGCAATCAAAAGTATATACCTGGAAAGATGAATTAGGGCTCAGTTAAAAAAGAATTAATCTAAAAATTGGGTGATTAAAAATACAATGTTATACAAAATACAGCCCATATAAGAAGATAAATTCTTATAAAGAACCACTGAATGTTCATCCTGGAAAAGTTCATAGTGATTGTCTATTCCAGGGATTCCTAATCCCCCTTTTAAAAAATATATCATGGATCCCTTTGGCAGTCTAGTGAAGCCTATGGATTCCTCAGAATCACATTGTTAAATAATTGAAAGATATGGTAAATTTTAGCTAGATGTCATATGGATTCTTTTTCTTTAAAGATATTTTTAAATAACTGAAGAAAATGCTAAATTTTACTTAGATATTAATTGTAATTTTTTTCTACCTCATCCAAGTTCCTTGACCCCTTAACTTTAACATCTATCAAATGACCTATTGGAGTTCTGGGATCCTTAGTTAAGAACCCCTGACATAATCCCACTCTGTCAAGTTAAATATAGGCAAACTGAGACCTAGAGAGGCAAATTTGCATTTATAAAATGAATTTATGGGCACATGATGAACTCTAAGGTCTATGTCAACTACAGGACCTATGAGCCTTCATGCCTTTCTCAAGTCAAGGGGATCATTAAAGGCAGAACAGAGAGGAGAATTCAGGTTTTCAAATTCCCAGGCCAGGACTATTCCATATATCCTATGTTGCTTCCCCAGGGCTGCCTTAATCTTCTAATTAGAAGATCTGGAATAAAAAAGATGTAGGAGACTGACACACAGTGTACAGATAGAGGAGTGGGAAGAGGAAGCGTCTTGGAATGCCTTCTGTTGGGGTGAAGGTGCCAAGGCGCTTCTCTCTGAGAATGGGTGTCATTTTAACCAGGATCACCAGACACTTCTCTCAAGTTTGAGAAGCAAGTAGGAGTCATGCAGGGGGTTCCACAAACATGGGATGGTAATGACTGCATATGTGATCCTAGCACAGGGGGCTTCATACCCATCCCCATTTCTTCTCCAAAGAATCCGATAACAAAGGATAATGGCAATAAGTTAACAAGGGTATTGAGACGGGAGAGGACTGAGAAGAGGCACACTCTTCTGCTCCTAATGGCACTATTACTACTGAATATGTTCATGAGAGTATCTGTCTCACAGTTAACTTTTTTTTTTCTTTCCAAGCGACGGAACAAACATCATACAGCTTTTCAGCTTGCAGCTGTCAAAGTTGATTTACAGAGATCCAGCTAGAAAACTCGGGAATCAATTAGAGGAACTTCAACCCGCACAGCCTTCTTTGATACACTGAGGTGGTTCCCAAGTCACAGAGGAAAGCACCATGGCTTCCAGCAGCAAGCATCAAAACAATGAGAGCTTCAAAGCTGATTTCTTTCAACTTCTGACAAAAGTGACTCTCCTGGGCTTCAGTGTGTAAAATAATGGCTGCTTTAGTGATAAAATAGGTCTTCCTAGGGATTTTTTAAAAAGAAAGTTTCCCCTTCTTTAGACTATCTCAATTATAATGTCTTTAACATGAGTTATAGAGAAGGTTGATTAAAGCAATTAATAAGCTCTTCTCCAATTACCTTATCTCCCTTATCAAAATGCAATCACCCTGGCTATTCCAGAGGGAAGACTTCTAAATACACCCAGAAAATAACAGCCTGATTAAAGAAATAATGATTTGCTCTTTTAAAATGGACTACCCATAAATATAAGCCTATGTTTCCCAATACAAGATTATAGGCATCACAGCATGGATATTGCACCCCAAAAGAGAAACAAACTGGGGAGAAATCACAGAAAGTCAGAGACAGACTGAATGAAGAGCAACTTCAGTGATTTGTAAAGAATGGAACTCTAATTGATAACTTGTGTATCTTCCTCTAGTTCCCCAACTTTGTGCTATGCTTAACATGGGGAGGATATATTCAACGTTTGGGTTCACACTAAGAGGTGGTCTATTAAAGTAGATTCCATAGATCTGGCATGAGCACCATCAATCACAGATACTTGCTTTAGATTCATATTGGAAATACTGCTTCTCCAAAGGGGCCACTGAATTCGTAAAAGCTCTATTATCTAAATCATTCAGCTCTGGCTTTTCCTGGTGTCATTATTAACTCTTCATTCCTGACAGACGCATTGAAAAATGGTAGAATTAAAATTCTCCCCAAATCAAAGCTAGAACCCTTTCCCAAAACAAACACCCCAAAGATCTGTCCTATCCTTAGGTATATGAAACACTCGGCACTTTCCTAGATTTTAAAAGCAAAAGACATACTAGATTCCAAAACAAATAAAAATAAATTCTTAGAAGGGGTTTTAAAAAGTCATATTTTCCTTACCGGTATAAATGCATGCTGCATAGCTTGCTCACATTTTTTTAAGGAAGCAATAGTATCCCACAAATACTGATAATCCACAGCATGGGAAGCATTTGGCCGGTCCATGGTGAAGGCTGGTACCACTCTAACTGAGCTCAAACAACCCAGTCGAAGGGGGAAAAAAAGGGACTGCAGATCTGTTACATAAACTTCTTAATTAGATCTGCTACACAAACTGCTATCTTAGGACTGAAAAAAGTTAATCAGAGCATTTCTTTCAGGGATAACTGGGCATGAGACAGATGTTGTCATTGGGAAGGATTTTCATTCCCACACTTGTGAAAAGCAGGACCATCTATGCTCCAGCCGTCTGCATGCTGGTCTGTCGATACTGAACATACCATAAGTGTGTGGGGGAGAAGGGACAGTAGGAGGAGAGATGTGAGAAATCTTTCTAGCCAGAGATTTGGATAGAAAAGTCATAAGAGAGGACATCGAGGAGCTTGGAGACAGTGAGCAGGGCTTCATGATGAAACAAAAGCACATAAAGATACTTAGAGAGTATACAGACTGCAATGCTTTGACACAGATAAACAGGGGATATGTTCATTTTTTCCAATTGTGTCTGACTCTGGGTAACCCCATTTGAAAATTTTATTTTCTTTTGGCAAAGATACTATGTGGTTTGTCATTTCTTTCTCTAGCTTATTTTACAGATGAGGAAACTAAGGCAAACAGGGTTAAGTGATTTACCCTGGGTCATATAGCTAGGAAGTTTCTGAGATCAGATTTGAACTCACTTAGATGAGTTTTCCTGACTCTATGCCTGGCACTCTATCCACTAGGCCATCTACCTGTCCAGGAATGATAATAAGTCATATTTATTCCTATCTGCAAAGTACTTTCCCTACAAGAAAACTGTGAGTAGGGGAGTGATAGCAGTAATTTCATTTTACAGATAATGAAACTAAGGTTCAAAAGTTAAGGGATTTGTTCAAGGTCACACATCTAGTAAGTGTAGAACACTGACTGACACTAGTCTTTGAATGTCAAATATAGAGTCAGAGAACTTAGGTTGGAATTTCATGTCTCCTGCTGTCCATATGACCTTGACCAAATCATTTTCCCTTTTCTTTACTCTTCTACAAAATGATGGAAGAGGGTGGCCTAGATCATCCCTAAGGTTTTTTCAAGAGGTTAACACTCTACAGTACTAAGATTCCAAATTCAATTCACATTTCACTACCAACTAATCTATCTAGTTCAGTCTCTACCTGATTCAGGAATACCCTTTACAATATTTTATTCATGGAATCATTCCTTCAGTCATGAGACAACCCATTATACTTTTGTACAGCTTTAACTGGTTGAAAGTTTTTCCTTATGTTGAGCCTAAATTTGCCTTCCTTTAACTTATATTCAGTGCTTCTAAGTGGGTTTAAAGTTATGAAGAGAAATCCAATGCTTCTATTACCAGCCTGCAAGTTTTTGAAGAAAATGATCATGCCCTTTCTGACTCCAGTTCTTTCAAGTCTTTCTACTGGTATTATAATTTAGACCCATCACTTGCCCATCTGGGCAAGTTCCAGTCTGTCAGCATCCCTCCTAAAAAGGGGAACTGAGAATTTGGCACAATGTTCCTGATGGGTTCTAACAGGTGAACAATACATAGAGAGATCATCTGTCTCATTCTGTCTATATGCTATTTCTCTGAAAAAATTCTGGGGTTGAATTAGCTTTTGTGGGCAGCACATGCCTCTATATACACCGAAAAAAATATACAAAAATACAAATAATAACAACTTATATTGAGATAGTTTATTACTTTTAATGCTATTGAAATTATCTGATGAGGCAGCTACACACATAGAGTGAGGTTAAATAATCACGTGTCAGGACTCTTGACATTTTATTATAAGATCTGGAAGTGATGTTTTCTGCACCTTTTTCCAGGCACTCTATCTGATGGATACTTTAATTGCTGCTGCCCTTATTATTACTGGGCTATCTGCTTCGGCACAATTTATTTGCAACTCTCTCTGAAGACTAGTTAGAAGCTTCAGTGAGTGTAAAATACAGTTGGTGTCTTATGTTACAGGCTCAGGTCAATTTGGCTTCCCATGTTCTACATTGTACATTTTCCCAGGAGTTATAAGAAAAAAAATGTAAATTGCAAAAAGCATCCACGACAGAAAAATAGTCCTTGCATACCTTAATATCTGAAACAATGAATCCAGGATCATAAAAGTACCAGGTGTGAGGGCTGCAATGGATTTCAGAAGTTATCTATTAACACCTTTTTCCCCTCATGCATTAATCCCTTCTGCATTGTCAAATGTTTATCCCAACATTACCCAAAGACCTTCAGGGAAAGGGAGTGTAATGCCTAAGGAAGCAATTGGCTACATGGCTGAAAAGTTCTAATTACTAGAAAGATTATTTTATTGAGTTGAAATCTGCCTTCCAGGTAAAGGGTAGAATTTGGAGACAAAGGAACCTTAGCAATCACCAAACCCAATCTCCTCCTCCCACTCTTTTGCACCTGCTTTGAGAGACTTAGAAGAGGCTGACTTGGCAGAAATGCTCAAAGCAATAGGTCTTTATCAGGAACACTGTGACTCAGTCAGTAAGTAAGCACTTACTAATAAACTCTTCATGTGCCAAACACTAGGCATACAAATAAAAGCAAAAATGTGATTCCTTCTTTCAAGGAGTTTACCTAGTGGAAAAATAATAAGTAATGAACAGCATGGCTAAGAAAATGAGAAGTTTTTTTAATTTAAATTAGAGACCTAAGGGTATGAGGAAATGGACAAATACTATGAAGTATGTGACCAGGTCTCTAGAGATCAAAGGAGTCATTCATGACCATGCCAGTAGATGGGAAAGCAAGATGTGAGTGGCATGATCTTTGGGCTATAGCAAGAAGAGGAATGGAATTGATGACCTTATGAGACATACCCTCCTCACTTGGCACCCAGAATGAGCCAGACTCTCATGATTCCTTTTAGTATGGTTTGGATATGACCATTTTTTTACACTGCAGGACAACTCAGGAATTTAATTTATTTTTATTATATTGTTTAGTCATTTTACAGTCATGTTTGACTCTTCATGACTCCTTTTGGGGTTTTCTTGGCAAAGATACTAGAATGATTTGCCATTTCCTTCTCCAGATAATTTTACAGATGAGGACATTGAAAGAGCTCAATGACTTGTCCAGGGTCATTTAGCTTTTAGTGTCTGAGGCTGGATTTGAACGCGCAAAGATGAGTCTTCCTGACTGCAGGCCCAGCACTTACTCTACTGTGCCATATAATTTATTCCCAGTGCTTTTATATGTATGTGCAAGACAACAGTATGATTGGAGTCACCCTTCTGGTATCACAGTCAGGGAGTTAATAATGAAAAACTTGCCTAGGAGTACGGAAATATCCAGCATGGAGGGTACCAGATAAAGAAGATTCTAGAAAACAGTCTAGGTAGGAAGACCACATATGTTTTGGGTCAAGGTAACCTATTGCAAGAAAGGGTGATGCCAGAAAACCAGAGAGGAAACAGTGAAATATAGTATCTTTTTTAAAGATACTATATCTCATTTCATTTAAGGGATGAAAACACCTGAGACTCAGAGAAGGCATATGGCAACCAGTGTGGTGTAGGTAAGAAAGCAGCAGACCTGAAATTTAAATAAAAGTCCCATAACTCTAAATTCAAGACCCTTTGCTTTGCAAACTTGCAAACGTGTGCTTCAAAAATTAAGATGAACCTTGAAGAAAATGCATAAGGAAAAAAGAGAATAGAGAAACCTTGGTAAGCAGAAGCAAGACTAAAGGCCCATGAGCTAATATACAAAAGCATGTTCATTTACCTGTGAGGAGACAGGTCTAACAGCATTGAAGTATAGGTGAGTTTAAGAGAGAAAGAAGGGCTAGATAAGGAAAAGTATTTAATGTATCTATGAGAAACTTTACCTTGACCCCACTAATGTTCTTCACCTGGGATCCAATGAACCTGATATTTAAAAATAATTTGATCACTCCAGTTCAGTATAACTAGTTGCCTTTCTATGTGCATTATTTGATGTACTTAATAACATTGAGACAGCCAAAGGGGTCCAACACACATTCTCACAAGCACAGACACACATACACACACACACACACACACATTAAGAAACCCTCTTTTAGATTTACGTGAACTGATGTTGAGTAAAGAGAAAGAACTATGGAGTCTGATTGCAGATTGAAGAATACAATTTTCATTTGTTTTGTTTTTTTATTACTTTTTTTTCTCTTTTTTTCTGATTCTTCTTTCACAGCATGACTAATATAGAAATATATTTAACACGATTGTACATGTAAAACCTATATCGGATTGCTTGCCCTCTTGGGGAGGGGAGAAGGGAGGGATCGAAAAATTTGGAACTCAATATTTTACAAAAATGAATATTAAAAACTATCTTTACATATAATTGGAAAAAATCAAATACTATTAAGACGAAAAAGAACAAAACCCTCTTTTAAACTGTGGTGATCCATTATGGATTTGGGAACAAGGAAGTAAGAGGATAAAATATATGTTTTGGGAAAATTATTCTGATGAGGTACAAACTTGATGGACAGGGAAGAGAAGAAGGAGGGAGACCAGATAAGAGGTATAGGAATAATCTAGCTATGAGAAGGCAATGTGCTAATGGAGAGCATAATTTTCAAGTATAACCAACAGAACTATTGTGGAACAGGAATTCAAACTAAAGTCTTCTGACCTGAGAGTTAGTGTTCTTCCCTCTCTTCCACAACTTAGGTCTAGAAGTCCTGAAGAATCATACATTTGGGGTCTAATACTTCTTTGGATTTAAAATGGGGGGGGGGGCAGCCCTTAGATAGACCAGGTGCTCTCTACATCTTGTCTTCCATGATAACATTCCCAGCTCCTTCCATTCATCCCCTTGGTAAAATATGAACAATCAATAGACTTTAAAAAGGACAAATCATTATCTCTTCTGATCAGTATTAATGTGGGCATCTGCCCAGGAAGAATTTCTGAAAATGTTAAACCCATTGACTCACTCTTTTCCTTAAGAGAAAAAAAAACCCCATATATTTTCCCCAAAAAACATTTTTTCTCAATTACATGTAAATTTAAGTTTTGAATTACAAATTCTTTCCCTCCCTCTCTTCCCTAGTTCTCTTTTGAAAGCTGCCTGTTCACATCCTTGAACCTTTATCAATTGGGAAATTACTTGAATTTATATAGTGCTTCAATACTTGCAAGGTTTTTTTGTTTTGTTTTTTACAAATATTATCTTATTTGATCTTCATAAGAACCTTGGGATGGAGGTGCTATTATTCTTCCCATTTTACAGGTGAGGAAATCGAGGCAGGTAAAGGTTAAGTGATTTTCCCAGGGTCACTCAGATAGTAAATGTCTGAGGTCATATTTGAACTCAGGTCATCCTGAATTCTTCCTGCAACACTTAGCTCTATCACATTACTACTATGGCTCTGGCTCCTGCTCACAATGGATTTATATACTTGAAGTTTAGAAAAATCTTTTGTATATAATATCTTGTTTGATGAACTTTGAGCATGCTAGACCGAGCCAAGGTCTTTCTCCTACAACCAAGGTGATGAAAGGGACTCACAGTCATATCATGTGAAGAACAGTTAAAAACTAGGAGTGGTTAACATGAGAACAGAAAATATTGTGGTGGGATTAGCAGAGGTCGCAATATCTTCCAAAATTTGAAAGATCACATGGAGCAAGGGGAAGACCATTGGCAATCGGGCCAGAGGATCTGGGTTCCAATCCTGCTTCTGATACCTGGTACCTTTGTGACCGTGGGCAAGTTACTTAACCTATGTAGGCCTCCATTTCCTCACCTGCAAAATGAAGCCTTGGACTAGATTGTCTGTGAGGTACTGTCCAAATCTAGATTCACAAGCCTGTTTTCCTATGAAGCTCAGTGAGTTGGGAGGAAAAGGTTGGTATTTACAAGTAGCAACTATTCTGGAAAATATATATCTATAAGGGGTTTGAACATATTATCTTAGGAATCTGCCTGCCTACCTTCTACTTCCCTGAAGGTGCCTCCTTCCTTCAACTACTTTGCATTTATTCTCTATATATTGCAGAGGAGGTGCTGACCTGTATAGATAGAGTGAGTTTTGGGAATCCCCTACCCTCAGGAAATCACATGTCCAGCCCAATCCCCTATCTCTATCCATATATATATATATATATATATATATATATATATATATATATATATATATATATATGTATGAATGGCTCCCCTAAAGATATCTTATCACAATATACACTCTTGTTTTACCAAGCAATGTCAACCTGACTTGACTTAGGTTATTCAGTGTCCCTCCATGGAGGTGGTAGAAATCAGCCTAGTACACAGGTATGGCCAAGATGTGTCTGAGTCTCAAGCTGCCACAGGCAAGTTGTTAAGCTATCTGCCTCAGATTTTCAATTTTCTCTCTCTCCTAAGGTGGGGGAGCTGAAGTATATTGATATTTTAAAGCCTGCTCTGTGCTAATTTGCAGAGACATTCTGTAGTTTATGATGTGACTTAATATTTCTTCATGTCCAAAGGCTATTGGACTTGGAGAATCATCTTTCTCAATAAATCCAACCAGTTTCTATTTATTCTCCTTCACCTTGTTCCTCTGCCCTTCTCTCATCCACAGGCCACTTTCTGTCACTGTTACTACCCTTCTCCTCTCCATGGGCCCCATGTAGCTGTTTTTTCCTGCTCCCTTCTGTGTGAGATTCAGACTACCACTGATCAAGCTTTGACTGTACAAAATGTAGATCTTGAATTTCCCATTAGGAATGAAACAGAAAAAAAAAACAACAAAAAACCTTTAAAATAGTCTATTCATTTCTAGGCTTTTACTCTTTTCAGGCATATCAATCATTTTTCTCTCACCTAGGTATCACATTTTCTCACCCCTCATAGTCTTAAACTAACATCTAAATTCCTGCCCCCCCACTCTATTCCTTCAGTTAAACTGCCTACTAGTAATCTGAATATCTAGGTTCCACCTCTGACCCTGCCACTTACTAGAGATGTGATCCTGGATAGGAGATTGCCTTCAGAGTCACTCCTTTACCCCATCATGCCTTCTTCACTGCCATCCCTCACTTCTTGTCCATGATTTTTTTTTTGTCAGTAAGAAATTGACAGATAAAGTGTTTAGCATGAAAACATTGGGAATTCAAAGTCTAATGCTCATAAAGGAGAGCTTAAAGAAAGGGTAAAGTATAGCTAAGGGACAGAGAAACAATGGTGAAAATGCAGGCATCAATGGCAAAGATATTTTGTGTTTGGGGTGACATTCCTAGAACCTTTTAAGAATTAAAATCACATAAGCATCCAACTACTTGCCTGGCCCCAATCAAGACTTTGTGTTGTAAGGAATGCCAGTAGAATCTCAAGTGGGGGAAACAGAATCATAGAATATTAATCATTTGATATCTACTAGTCCATCAGTCTTACAAGATGAAGAAATTGAGGACCAGATAAGCAATGCATCAAAGCATTTTGCCTCTTTACCTAGAAAGTAAGAATCAGAACTTGGACTCAAATCCAGCTAATCTGAAATGTCATCGAGTATTCCATTACCCCCGTACAATAAAATAACTTTTCTCTCTTTTATGATATCACCCCAGTTTAAAGTCTTCTTAATTTAATCATGTAAGTCTATTTTCCCTTCTCCTGTTATTCTTCTTCTACAGTTATATTCCCCTACTGTTCTTTAACAAACTTTATCATTCATGTTTCTTTTTGTAAGCAATAGACAAATAAAATCAACAGATCTTTATTTTGGAGCATCTAGGTGGTGCTGTGGATAGAATTCTGGACCTGGAGTAAGGAAGATCTAAGTTCAAAACTAGCCTTAGATATTTACAAGCTATGTGACCTAGACAAGTCACTTAACCCTGTTCACTTCCATTTTCTCATCTGTAAAATGAGCTGGAGAAGGAAATGGCAAACCATTCTTTGCCAAGAAAACCCCAAACGGAGTTGTGAAGAGTTGTACATGACTGAAATGACTGAATGACAAAAATCTTTGTTAAATAGTTAAATATTCAAAAGTGTTAACATACCACTGGCTTCAGTTGTGCTTGACTCACTTTCTTTAGCAAATATATAATACCTTTGGCAGAAATGTTTATAGAGGTAGCATGAAATGTATATTTAATAGGATTCTAGATGTAGAGATGGGACTTGCCTTTAAGGTAATTACGTCTAACCAACTTACTTTACAGAAGCCGATACAAGTTAAGTGAGTTGCCCAAGGTTACAGTTAGTAAGTAGTTAAGGCTAGTATTTGAACTCAGTTCCTCTGATGTGTGTATATCTAATGTATTTGCATGCTTATCTATCTCCCATGTGTCCGGTATAATAGTTTCACTTTTTTTTACCAGTTAAATGTCAGTAAAAATACTTCCTCTACTTCCCTTACAAGATTGTTGAGTAAAATGCTTTAAAACCTAAATAATTTACATAGGATCATATGTAAATTATTTCTATTACTTTTCCTCTTAGTTTGTGAAGCACAGGGAACCATGACAAATGTTCTCTGATCTATAGGGAACAATAATTTAAATCCAATTCCACATACATTTATTAAGGACATACCATGAACAAATCTCTAGGCTAACTTCCAAGCAAAAGGACAGGGAAAAAGTCTCTACCATTCAGCATTTTATACCTTAATATGACAGGCACATAAATATAGTGTGACGTTTAAAAAGTTCAAGAGATATAGTTTCTAGGTAATCATTTTATTAATAATGCTAGCACATTGCCAATAAAATGGGCCAGCAACAGTCTTGAATGACAAAAACAAATCATGGTGGTTGGCTCACATTTTATATATAATTGGAAGAGTGGGTGTTCCTGATGGTGGTAATCAACTCTGATTGGTAAACAATTAATGAGAAGAATCAAAATTATATTGAGAGGTGAATCTATTCTAAAGAGGGGCTGGGGGAATGTAACTTTGATTATAGTAATTTACTTCTAAATTTCCTAGAAGTGGGGCAATCTAATCAAAGAAAGTATCCCTACTCATAACCCTGTAAAACACAATGGGATTCCTCAACTGGATGGGGTCTGAACAAGATTGAGGAGAAAGCTAATTCAATCTTATTATCAGTGATATCCTTTAGAGACTGACAAGGCTTCTGAAAAAAAAAATTCCCGGTACTTGTTCAATATTTGATTATTAATATGAGAAAGAAATAATTTTTCACAATATAAATATATATAATATATGTATACACTATAGGATATTATGATTTTAATAACAAAGAAAGGTGATTTTAAGTAACCTGAGCAGGGAGGAATCTTTTTTTTTTTTCACTTGAGGAATCAGAGAAAGTTGTGGAGGAGCTGGAATCCTTTGAAGGCCTTTGAAGGAAATGGAAATTTTTCAATAGGTAGAGATGTAGAAGGAATACATTCAAGGAATGGGACTTACATCAGCCCTCTGAGGTCATAAATTTAGATCTGGATGTGATCTCAAGTCATTTTGTAAGAATCCCTCATTTTACATAACAGGAAATTGCCACCCAGCAAGGATAAAGGTCTTATCCAGGGCCAGATAATATAAGGAATGGAACTGGGGTTTGAAGTTCCTCTGTCAGCACAATTCCACTGCACAATGTTGCCCTCAGGTAGAAAGGACTGATATAATTACTGCCCTCTCTGTCTCCACTTTACAGAAGAGGAAAATGACTATTATAATCCAAAACCTTTTCATAGGGTTGAAATTTTGCAGTTAAGTTTTAAGATGAACTATGACCTGGATACAAGTTATCAGCAGAATTGCAATGGTCTTCCTCCCTTGTAGCAACAGACTTCTAATCTGCCAACATTTCTCTGACACAAAAAAGTCACAACTAGAAGCACCTTTGATCACAGCCAGAGATTTTCTGTTGCCCCTTTAGTCAGTAACAATTTCATTTAGAAAACATTTCAGTGGGTGCTAAGGGAAGAAAAATTAGTGACATCTTTTTGATAATTAAAGGAAAACTGCTGTAATAAAGAGCTTCTAATCATCACATCTAATCAAAAAGTTAATCTTGACATTTCTTTTTGTCTTTTAAATATCATAAAAGATTCTTACATTTAAAATACTTTTTCAGTAATAAAAATAAGTCAGTTTCTATAGAAGAATATAAAAATAAGTGAAAACAAAGAATCATAGCTATTGTTTATGTCTGTATGTGTGCACAGGCTACCCTGAAGCTTGAAATGTTTCTTCAACCTCCAGTTCTTAGAATTCTTGGCTTCCTTCAATACTGTGCTCAAGGGCTACCAGCAGGTGACTTTTCCTGCTCTCCTCAACAGCTACAGTCTTTCCTTCAAAGACTGCCTTCCATCTTTTTTGTATGTATCATTTATGTGCCATTTCTATATGTGTTGGTTCCCCCATTAGAATATAAGCTCTTAAGACTTTCATTGTATCCCTAATACTTAGTACAGTGTCTGACACATACTAAGTGCTTAGTTAATGCTTATTGGTTTATTGATTTGAGAGAAAGAGATCAGGTCCAACCCTCTGCCTGATGCAGGAATCCATTTTATACAATGCCAACAAAATGGCCATTCACCCCTGCTTAATTACTTCTGGTGAGTGGGAACTCAATTCTTTATGTACAGAGAAAGTCTGTTCCTTTGACAAGGCAGCTATCCTTTATGGGAAAGTACTTCTCTTATTCAGTTGAAATCTCTCCCTATGTAATTACCACAATTATTGCTGCTTCTATAAAATGGATCCACACAGAATAAGCCTGATCCCTCCATGTGACCAAACTTCAAACATCTGACAATCAAAGGGCAGTGTGTCTTTTACGTACTAGGTACTTAATAAATGTTTACTACAGGAATATGTGAGTGAACAAATGATGTCCCTCCCACCCTTATCAGATTGAAGATTTGTTAATGGGATGCTTTCAAATCTAGAAGTCTAACATTTTATAATTCTCCCCTCCTACTATTTCCTAAAAAAATGGAAGAGAGTGAGAAAACTAGCTCCAAGGAGCTGCCTAGTTGAAATCATGCATAGCCTCTTCCTAGTATGCTGTTATATATAATAGTAGGTCAGAGAATAAAATCTCAGGACACTAGTTAGAATTTTTTTATCATCTGCCACAATAATAGCTGCCAAACACAGTTAAACTTCGCACATATTTATGAAGTGTTTATCACATAAGATCATTATGCTCAGTACCAGGGATATAGACATGACAGGCCCAAAAGCTGGTTCCATATAAGCCAGATTATAATGAGAATGAGAGAGGGAGAGGGAGAGGAAGAGAGAGAGAGGGAGGGAGGGAGAGAGAGAGAGAGGAAGAGAGGAAAGGAAAGAGATGAGACAGAGAGAGAAACAGGTAAAAGAGAGGCAGGGAAAGAGTGAGAAAGAGGAAGGAAAGCTGAAAAGAAGAAGTCGCCTGACTTGGGTTTAAGAGAGGAAAAGGTTTTAAGGATGAAAATACAAAAGACAATGTGTTCTTAGGCCTAAAGGACTGTCTATTGGAATTCTCAGAAGTGGGAGATGGTGGGATGGAATCAGTCACCAAGCAGTGCTCTTTAATTGTAACGTACAATGCATTAGAGGGAGAAATACAAAAGAAATCTGAATGAGCAGGTTGAGCTAGATTGTTTCGCCTCAAATGTCAGGCTAAGGAGTTCACATTTTATAATAAAAAGCAATGGGGAGTCATTAAAGGTGCACTGATATGACCAAACTGGTACTGTAGGAAGATTAATTTGGTAGTTGAGTGAAAGATAGATCAGAGAGGGCAAAGTAGTCAAGAAATCTTCCAAATCGCTCACTGGTTATAACTTCTAGAGCACAATGTTTTCATAAAGTAGGAATTTAAAGATGGTGAATGAAAATGAAGTAAAGGTAACCAGCAAGTTCAGATAAATATGAAGTATAAAAAATTGAGGCAAAAAGTGGAAAATTTGGTTGAGATACAGAAGGAAGGATGGATTTAGGAATGCTGCCAATTACACAAATTGAGTAAGACGCAAATCTTGAAATTAAACATTAGCGTTGACAATTAACCTGCCATCTAACTTAAAAGCTAACCATTAATGTGGTGTTTAATTTAATGCATTTTAAATGGTAGGGAATACATATGTCCTCATAAAAGTCATTAAGAAGTCAATAATAAAGCCCTAAACTTTGCTCTAGCATTGTGATTCCTCTTATCTCTTTTTAACACTCATTACTCCACTCCCAATGTTCATGTGGACTATTTGTGCCTGAACTGTGAGAAAGCCTTCTGAGCTCAGAATGGTCTGGTTAGCCACAGTCAGACACATTCTACCTTGACCCCAATACAGAGATGTCATTTTGGTCCTCTTTGAGAACAACCAAGAGCCAGAACAATACATTTATACAGTCTGCTTTTCTAAGTTATGAAACCTTGATTGTTTAATGTCCATTTCACCCCTCTGATTTAGTGGAAGAGATTCTACCATTCTTGGTAACAAAGAGACAATTACACAGAATCCAGAACTGTGGGCCTTGAAGCTGATGATGACCTGGGCTCCAGTTCTAACTGACTAATTACATAATGGGGTTAAGACATTTAAACTCTCCAAGAGTAGTAAGCTTCATCATCTGTAAAATCTCAATTGTAAAACTTGTACTTAGCCTTACCAGATCAGTTTGCTTTATCAAACCAACACACAGATATAAGCTATTTTCTATTGTAGTAAAAATAGGTACAATTTAGAGAACTACTTAATAACACAATAACAACAAGAATTTGTGGCTCATCTAACTTCTCTCTTAAGTAGGCAGCATGATATAACACTAAATGTGAGGTTGGGAATGAGTGTTCTGTTTTTGTTTCAGGAATGTACTCCTGGTGTGATAATGGGCAAGTCTCGGTGTCCTTATATGTAAAAGTGGATCACAATATTTTCATTACCACTTCACAAAAGTATTGTGATGAAAGTATTTGAAAAACTTTAAAGTGCTATTTAAATGTGAAGTATTACTATTAGTAGCCTCTCACCAGGTGTGGGGAACCTGAGGCCTCCAGGCCACATGGGGGCCACATGTGGCCATTTAGGATCTTGAATGTAGACTTTTGACTAAGTTCAAGTTTTACAGAACAAAGCCTTTTATTAAGGGGCTTTGTTCTGTGAAGTTTGGATTCAGTCAATGGACCACACTTGAGCACCTAGAGGACCACATGTGTCCTTGAGGTCAAATGTTTCCCACCCCTGCCTAAGCAAACCAGAAGACCTCGTTGTCTCTCAATGAGATAGTTATAACATTTATAAATTTTTAAAAAGACATGCAATTAAAAAGAAAAAGAACTACAAATCTGGGCAATTGTGAATTATTATTGTTAAATGGCAAATAAAGGGATAATGAGGATCTAGAAATCAGATAGTATTAAAAATGTAAAGAATTAGGTAATAGTTCTTTCCCTTCTCTCACGATGGCTGAAAAAAGACTCTAAAGTAGCAAAAGGGGAAAAAAGGTCAAAAATGAAAAGAAGAATAAAAGGAAGATGTGGCTGAAAATGTGGAGAAGTCTCAAAAACATTGCAAGTAAAGCCCTGTCCTGACTAGGAGTGCTAGATACTCACAGACTGTAATGTATTTCCAACAAGTCACTTACAAATGGAAATATGTGGCACCCAAACCCCAGATTGAAAGGATAAAGAATGAGAAGGCACCTGCTACTATCTCAAAGCCAGCTGGTGGTGATAAGAATGGAGGAATTCAAGTGGTAAAGATTTGTAAAATGCCTAGGTATTACCCTACTGGGGATGTGCCTAGAAAGCTGTTAAATTATGGCAAAGGGCCCTTAAGCCAGCAGGTAAGAACACTTCGAGCCAGCATCACCCTGGGCATGGTTCTGATTATGCTCACTGGCCACCACAGGGGCAAGTGAGTGGTTTTTCTGAAGCATCTGGCAGTGGCTTGCTACTGGTAACTGGAATCTGATCATCAACTTGTTCCTCTGGGAAGGACCCATCAGAAATTTGTCATTGCCACCTCTTCCAAGGTTAACCTTCTGGGTGTAAAAATGCCAAATCATTTTACTGATGCTTATTTCAAGAAGGAGAGGCTGCAAAAACCTAGACACTAAGAAGGAGAGACTTTTGACAGATGAAAAGAGAAACACGAGATTACAGAGCAGCATATGGCTAATCAGAAAACAGTGGATTCTCAGATCCTACTCCAAATCAAGAAAATTCCTGAGATCTGTGGCTTCCTCTGTTCTGTATTCTGTCTCTTCAATGCAGTTCATTCTCACAAGCTGGTGTATTAAATGCCTTATAAGCAACTCATAAAATATTTTGAATAGTTATTTCTTGTTAAAAATATGTAATAGACAAGTCTCAAATGTTAAAAAAAAACAGATATGACTCTAAATTCTACAAGAGAGATAAAGCAAAAAGAAAGGAGCTAGGTGAGTGTTTCAGGCTCAATATAGTTCAACTGCACAACACTTGAGGCAAAAGACAGAAGAAATATAATGTTCCATGAGTCATCTAATGATAGAACAGGAAACAAAGAATATTAAAGGTAGACATCACTTCCAAATTATCTAATCCTAGATCCTCTGTAACTCCCCGTCCGTATGACATTGGACAAATTCATTCATATTTCTGGCCTTCACTTGTCTCATTTATAAAACAAAGGAACTGGACAGACTATGTTAGCTCTAAGGTCTCTTCTGGCTGTCAAACTCTAATCCTATGAATGAATGAATGAAAAGACATTTATCAAGCACTTACTATATGCTGGGAACTTAGTTAAGTACTAGGGATAAGAATACAAAAATAGGAGTCCCTGACCTCAAGAAGATAATGTTATATTGTAGGACACAATACATAAAGAGGAAGTAGCCTGGAAGAGGTGATTTGCTCTGAGATTTCCTAGCAATAGTATTGAGGACTGTAGCACCAATGCTACAGTAGCATTTTAATGTAGTGCCAGCACCTATGATTACGATAAAGACCATGACTATAAATATTGCATGAAGTTTGATCACAAAACATACCAAAATTTCCATATAGAGGACAGAACTGAAGCGTTTATTTAGACACCAAAAAATCAAATCCCAAAACCAGTAATCCAATTCCATCATAGTACCAAAGATATTCAGAAGCCATAATAATGCTGAGAGCTACAGCATCCTTTAGCCTTCCCACAAACCAAAAGATGATCAATATTTACTCATAAACCTCTCTCTCTCCTTGCCTGAGCTCTTCTCTCTCCCACCATCTCTCTGGCTCTGACTTCCAGCTTCCTTTGGGCTCTGCTTCCCTTCAGAAAACTCCTCCCACCAGAGGCTCCATGTGACTCCATTCAGCCTATTAGGGGGCAGAGTTTACTTTCAAAGCAGGGGCAGTCTTCAAACTGCCCTCCGGCCCCCCCCCCCCCCCCAGATCTATTAAGGGGCAGGGAAGATCTTCAAATTTCCATTCCCATTATAAGGACAATACACAATCCTTTAACATTTTCTTCCATAAGTCATGTTATTATGGATTTATTTTCCAGAGCAAGAGTGGAGAGGGAGAAGACATGACTGACAAGTTTACAAATGGCCAAAGGTGAAAGGGCAAGGTTTGGTACAGGGCTGGCTGGAAATAGTGAGGTTTCATCAATGGCACAATATTTTTATTGATGAGAAAAGTGGGGCCTCAAGAGAGGGAAATAATTTGCTCTAGATGATACCGCTAATAAAGTGACAAATTAGAACACAGGTTTCATAACTCCCAACTTATTATGCTTAACAACATATCATATTGGGTCCTGCAATCAAGAGAAAAATGGAAAAGATAATATAAACCTGGAACTGAGAGCATCTCTACCAAGTTCTTATGTCTGTGAAGACTATTAAATATTTGCTTGCTCATGTGGCTTCAGTTCTAAAAGTTATCACAGTTATGAAATAAATGTAGCGATTCTGCTAGGAAGCACAGTAGATAGACAGCCGAGCCTGGCTAGAGTCAGAGTCTCATCTTCTTGAGTTCAAATCTGGCCTCAGACTAGTTGTATGACCCTGGTCAAGTCACTTAACCCTGTTTGCTTCTGTTTCCTCATATGTAAATAAGCTGGAGAAGAAAATGTCAAGCCACTCAATATCTCTGCCAAGAACACCCTAATTGGGGTCATGAAAAGTTGGACACTACTGAAAATTACTAAACAAGCATATATTCAACTACTTTCTATTAGACTATGAGCTCCTTGAGAACAGTGTCTTTTTTGCTTTTTTTCCTATCCCCAGACTTAGCACAGTGTCTGGAACATAGCAGTTGCTTAATGAATGAGAGGGACTAGTAGGTTCAAGTTCACATTCCTCCTCAGATTTAAGAAGAAAATAAATATTTTAGAATTCTAATATCACCCTCAAATCATCCTCAAAGATTAAAAAATGTGTATTTATAGACAGAAAAGTTGATACCAAATGTGGGAATAGAAAGTAAGGACTCCAGATGTGTGTGGCAGCTATAGTGAGTGGATCTGGGGAGTGCATCATTTAGGTCCTATATGGAAAGCTACAGCACAGTGGGAGGTAGAAGGAAATTCAGAGGAGGCATCTAGTTCAAGCTTCCAAGCTTCAATTGCCCATTGGCTGCTCAGGTTGGACTGAGTTCTCTAAATGATTGATGTTGCTCAGTCATTCAAATGATTGATGTGCCCGACTTTTTGTGAGCGGTACACCATAGCACTCCAACATTCCAGTGGAGTTTTCTTGGCAAAGATACTGGAGTGGTTTGCCATTTCCTTTTCTAGTGAATTAAGGGAAATAGGGTTAAGCAATTTGCCCAGTCACATAGCTAGTAAGAGTCTGAGGCTGGATTTGAATTTAGGTCTTCCTGATTCGAGGCCCAGAGCTCTATCCACTGAGCAACTTAGCTGCTGCCAAAGGACAGAATTCAAACAATTCTTAGAAATCTGGGTTCTCTAAAGTTAGGTTCAAATTTGAATGGAAACCTGATGTTTCTCTGTTATGTCTATCATGCTTTCCTTGTGATTTTAAGAGAAGTCGAGGCAGAAGATTGTTATAAGTAACAACAGCAATCATTATAGACCATTTTAATTGAGGAAAGTTCATATGAACAGTGCTGATGAAAAACAGAACTTTAATTAATTTAGTAACGATGAGGCATAAAATGAGAAGCATGATATAGTGGATAGTGTTATTGTTAAGAGGAAGCTAAGGCGGAAAAAAAAGCAAATCATTTTCCCAGGGTCACATGGTTAAGAAGAGTCAGGGACTGAATTTGAACTCAGGTGTTACTGACACCAGGTCTAAATGCCCTGTCTACTGTATGACCTAGCTGCAGAGTGACATGGAACAATTTCAAAGGTCCATAAGATCTGAGGGTGAAAGGGAATTTCAGGATCATCAGGTCAAATTCCTTTAATTTACAAAAAAGAAAAATGAATCAAAATCCCCTTCAAGGAAAGAAGCATTTATTAAGTGCCTACATTGTGCCAGGCACGGTAATAAGTACTCACTTGGTGCTGATAATGACCCTCAGAGTCATTATTAGAGTGTGATTATTATCCTTATTTTACAGATAAGGAAAGCAAGGCAAACAGAGGTTAAGTGACTTACCCAGGGTCACCTAGTGCTCTGAGCACTATAGTGCCACCTAGCCGCCTCTAGGCAGATGTCACGTGGGAAGCAAACATCAGAACCAGAATTTTAATCTAGGTCCTCTGATTTTAAATCTGGTATCCTTTCCAATATATAATGTTGACCCTTCCAGATCACAAGAGTACCTAATAATTATATGTCACTTTAAGATTCACAAACCATTTCATGTTCAGTATCCCTTTTGATCCATGCAACAACCCTAGGGAGGTGGTACCAGAGGCCTTACTAATCCCATTTCCACAGGAGGAAATTGAGGCTCAAGGAGGTTATTTCCCAAAGCCAGTCATCTAATTGTTTTTTAAGACAGAAGGAGTTTTATTCCTTTTCATGTGATAGCCTTCCAAATACTTGAAGATGACTATAATTGCCCCACTCTGCCCCCAAATCTTATTTCCATGAGAGTGCCTTCAACTTATGCTTAAATAGCATCAACCAAAAGGCCTTCACCATTGTGGTTACTGTTTTCTATCTGTCCCCTAGATTTTTAATGCTCTTTTTATATGTTCTGAGCAGGACCAAATATATGGTAGTCTCATCTCCCTTGTCCTGAATGCTCTGCCTAATTACTATAGACTAAGTTCATGTAGCTTTCTGAGCTGCCATATTATGGTTGAATCACATTGAGATAGTGATCCAATAAAACCATGAGACTCTCTTTTCAATTGAACTGTTCTTTACCTTCTCCTATCGTGTACTTAAAAAAGCTGAATTTTTGAAGTCAAATTGAAGACACACATGCATTAAATTTTATTTTATTAGATTTGGTTCAGCATGGTAGCCTTGCAAGATTTTTTCAAATCTTGGCCTTCATTCACATTAGCTCTTCCTATCAGTCTCCTATCAACCGTGAAGCTGGGGAGTATGTTGTCTGTGACTTTGTCAAAATCATAGACAAAAAGTTCAAATTGCTTAGGCATCAAAACTCATCCTCAGAGCACTCTACTAGAAACATCTTTCCAAGTTTATATAGAACTGTAATAACTGCTATCTTTATTTGACCATTCAACTATGTTCAGATATACCTTGTTGTACTACTGACTAGCCCCCATCTCTCCATATTTTCCATAAAAATAACATAAAAACTTTGTCAAGAATTTTGACAAAGTACAGAGCACAATACTGACACTACAGCAAGAGGAAATTGTTGAAGGTAAGAAAAAAAACCTATGGATACAATGTTTTCAGAGAAACATTACTTATGATGAAAATCTGGAACCAAAATATGTTCCCAACAGCTGTGAGATGACTGAATACATTATGACATATTGATATATGACTATGATAGAATATTAACATACTATAATGGAGGACCTATTTGAAGAACTGCCAAAAACATCAGAAGACATATATGAAGTTAGTCAGAGTAAAGATAACAGAATCAAAAGATCAACAAAGTGATGATGAAATAAAATAAAACTGGATAGGGAACAACAACATGGCCAATAATATTATCATACTGTCAAAGTCACAAACTACCTTTGGCTAACTATTAATAAACTGTTTTTCAGGTCATGTACTATGAAAGGGGATGCATCTGGATGTTTATGGGGTAGCATCTATTGCATCAAAACAAAACATTTTTAAAGAATGAAATCTAGTTTAAGCTAAATATGTATACATATATAATTAATTATATGTGTGTGCACTGTGCTTATATGTATATATGAATCAATAAATTATTTCAAACATCTTGAACAAATAAGAAAATAAAGTTAATCTGTAATGACTTGTTATTGATAAAACCAGCCCTGCTCTTTGTAACCACTACTCCCTTTTTTAGGTGTTGACTACCTTTCCCTTTAATATAATGTTCTAGAAATTTGCCAGGAATAAAAATCAAGCTCACTGGTCTCTACAACATATTATTCTCTGATAATGAGCCTTTCCAAACTTAGCTAGGTCTATACCATAATAGGACAGTCCATCACTGGTCTTACATATTCAAAACCTTTCCATAAAGGAAAGGCTTGAATTAATAAGTTTAATATTTTGCTGGCAATTTTATTGTAGATAGATTCAGGAAGAATCCTCTGAGTTTAAATCTGGCCTCAGATACTTACTAGTTATGTGACCCTGGACAAGTCACTTAACCCTATAATTGGCAAAGCACTCCAGTATCTTTGCCAAGAAAACCCTAAATAGGGTCATAAAGAGTCCTATGTGTCTGAGAAATGACTGAACAACAAAAAAAACAGCAGCAACAAAATTGTTTTGCTGGCACTGTCTTTAAGAACTCTGCTTCACTTACTTGCCATGTGCAATTGAGATAACGTATGCAAAGTGCTTTACAAATCTTGAAATTCTATATAAATAGCTCCATATAAAACTTATTTATGAGCATGATAGTGGTGAGGCAATAAAGTATAAATTCAGTGGAGGAGAGAAGGTATTATTATTATTTTATTATTATTTCCATTTTATAGGTAGGTAGAGCAGTAGGTCTAGAGGAAGACTTGGGTTCCAATCTGACCTCAGACATTTACTAGCTGTATGATCTTGGGCAATTTTCTTAACTGCCTTCTCCCTCAGTTTACTCACTTGTAAATGGAGATAATAATTAGCACCAATCCCTCCAGGTTGCTGTGAGACTTAAATAAAAATAATATTGTAAAGTGCTTAGCACAGTGTCTGGTATATTGTAGGTACTATATAAATGACAGCCATTATTATTATTTATTACTATTGTTATAGGAAGATAAGGAGTCATTTGATGAAACTCACATATCTAATTAGCAAAGTAGTCCAGAGGAGAACACAAACCTCTTGCCTCATAGTCCAGTTTGTTTCCATCAGGCCACATATACACCAAATGTGTTTACATTTCTTTTTCTTTTTTTTTCTACTTTTTTTGCTTTTTGGAGGGCAATTGGGGTTAAATAACTTGCCCAAGGTCACACAGCTAGGTTTTTGTTTGTGTGTGCATTAAGTGTCTGAGGCCAGATCCGAACTCAGGTCCTTCTGACTCCAGGGCCAGCATTCTACTCACTGTGCCACCTAGCCGCCCCTGTGTTTAAATTTCTAATTAATATTTCTGGAGGAAGGACATTTTTTTAAAGTTAATGTTTTAATGAATTTATTTATAATATAGGATGAGTCCAAAATTCTTTGTAACATTCCTATTATTACTGAGAAACTATTAAACTTCCAAAATATGTCCTAAATTCACTGAAGGTTAAAATTTTTGGTACGATGGTAAGAGTTCTAGACTTAGCATTAGAAGACCAGGGTTGTAATTTTAATTCTCACACTGGTGGGTTAGGTGGCCTGGTGTAATAACTTAACCTCTTGACCCTCAAATGTTAAGAGAAATTTACTTAGTAGGAAAGGATGTTAGACATTATTTGTCATTTATTTCCACTTCCATGACTGATGGAAAAATTCTCTGGATTGCTTCTCTCTTTGCTTCCCTAGCACTTAACATAATGAAAGTAAATACTTTCACTTTTTGTCCTTCTTTCATTCATCTATACAGTCTGCTCATCTCCCCTCTACAATATCCCTAAAAAGTGATCATTCAGACTCTGCCTGAAGACCTCTTGTGAGAAAGAATTCATGAAATATTCCCCTGTATAATTGAATGACACTGTTTCTGGACTTTCCTTTATATTAAACCAAAATTGGTCTCTGTAACTTTCTCCCATGGGTCCTAGTTCTCCTCCCTGGGGCCATTCAAAACTAGTTCAATACCTCTTCCACATGGAGAACCATCAAAAATGAAAAACAGTAATTATTCTAACCCCAAATTTTTCTTCTACAGACTAAACATGCCCAGATCATTTGACTCATAAGGCATGCATTTGACTCCCCCATCATCTCTGTCACCATTATCTGGACATGCCCCAATCTATCAATGTTCCTTTCAAAGAGTGATGATTAGAACTGAACAAGACTTCAGAAGTTATTAGTTCAGAGAAGACAAATTAAACATGAAGCTCTAAATTGGCACTTAATGAAATGCTAAGTAACAAGTGTATCACTGAAACAATTAACAGTTATTTGAAAATCAATGATGAAGCAACATAGGAAAATGTCTGTGCTACTGCTAAGGCAGTCCTTGGAGGAAGAAAAAATTAAATCATTAAAATATACATTAACAAACTAGAAAAATAGAAGGCTAATGAACTGAATGAGCATTTAAAAATTAGAAACAATAAGTACACAAAAGGAGACTTTGGTAGAGGATATATAGATGAATTGGAATAGACAAGCAAAATTAATATCTTATTCTTTAAGAAGAAAAACAAACTTGATAAACCATCTATCAATCTAACTGAAAAGAAGGGGTAGAAATTCAAATCAAAAAAATAAAAATGACTAAGAAAAAATCACAAAAAAACCAGAAAAGTGAATTATTAGAATCTACTGTGCCAATGATACTGAGAACAGAAAATTAATAAGGATTATCTTCAAAAGCATCAAATGTGCAAACTAAAAAAAAAAACAGCAAATCTAGATCTTAAATAATCTAATCTTTGAAAAGATAATAAAATTAGCTCAAAAGGAAGACCCAAAGTGAATAGGGTAGAATCTTGATTCTGAGAGAAAGGAGAATTGTATAAAACTTTTTGATATTTAATTCCTGTATTTCACAAATGATTCTCAAAAATTTAGAAAGTACTCTATCAAACTCCTTTTATGAAACAACTCTAGCACTGAAACCTAAACCAGGAAAGGGTAAAACAAAGGAGAACATTAGACCAATATTATTAATCAATAATGATTCTACAATATTAAATAAAATCTTGGCAAAAAAAACAACAGAAATTTATCCAAAAGTCAGTCATTATGATCAAGTTGGTTTTATACCAGTTATGCAAGGAGTTCAACATTAGGAAAAGCAACGAATATATTTAATCATATTCGAAATAACAAAAAGCCAAAACCTTATGAAAAATCCCCTTACAAAGGATATCATTTGTGCTTAAAACCTTTAAAAAATATTCATAGAAGCTTTCTCTAAAATCTGACAAGTGTATTTATCTGAAATTAAAAGTAAGCAGTACAGATTAAGGAAATATACTAGATTTACCCCAAGTAATGTGAATGAACTAATACATAAACAAATTACTGACTGAATGTATGGATAACTAAACAAAACAAGGATACCTCCTTACCACACTATTGTTTTGTAGCAATAAGATTAGAGAAATTAGTATCAGCTAAACAGAGAATAGACAAAACTATATATGCTAAGTATGATAAATTTTCCTTACTTAGTAATTTATGATTTGAGGAGCACTTTCTATATGCTGTCTCATTTGATTCTCACAACTGTGTGAGCTAAGCATTATTTTTATCCCTAATTTAAAGTTGTGAAAACTGACATTCAAGCAAGGTAATTGCCTTACCCAGGATTTCACAGCTAGGAAGTATCTAAGGCAGGATTAAAATACTTACATTCCTTTCTATGAATCTACCTCTCTATCTGTTCTGCCATCTAACTGCTTGATTGTTTACTTCATAATTTTGTTAGAAAATCCTAGGGAATCAGCAAAGAAACACTTTAGAAAATGTAATAATTTCAACAACATTGCAGGCTACAAAATAAACACAAAAATCTATAGTATTTCTGTATAATAATAACAAAATTCAAGAAGACAAATATAGAAGAGAAATACAATATAACTAAAAAGTTCACACACTATTTGGGGATAATTCTACCAAACCTTTCAAAGATTTCATTACAAAATGTTCCTTATATAAATTAAAAAAAAACCAACTTCAAAAGCTGGAGGAATATATTGTGGTCATAACTAGGATGCACCAATGAGGCCGCTACAAGGTTTAATGGATACAGCATTGGACTTAAAGTCAGGAAGACCTGAGTTCAAGATAGGCTCAGACACTTACTAAATGTTTGTCTCTAGGCAAATCACTCAATGTTTGCCTCAGTTTCCTCATTCCTAAAATGGGGATAATAATAGTACCTAACTCATGGAGTTTTGTGAGGCTAATATGAGAGAATCTTTATAAAGCACTTAGCCCAGTGCCTGATACATAATAGGTATCACATAAATGCTTATTCTCGAATGTGCTCTGCCCCACACAAATTTCAAACAATGTGAAAGGGAGCTCCGAACAACTTCTGGAGCCACAGCACCCACAGAACGGCACAGAGAAGCTAACCTCCTGCTGAGGACAGCCCAGCAGCCCTGCAGGGAGCAGCCGGCGCAGCGCTCTGAGAGCAGGCAGCACAGCTTGCTGGGAACCAACAGCGCAGCCCACAGAGCAGAGCCCAGGTCCGCGGTTTTAGCCCCAGGGCAGCCGGGCCTTCAGCTGGCTGGTGGAACCCCAGAACACTAGCAATTGTGGCGATTCCAGAATTATCAGCACAGATATGCCTAGGGCAAAGTGAGAGGTTAGTGCCCTATGGACTTTGGGACCAGTATTTGGGGAACACGTGGCTTCCTCCCCTGGGGGCAAAAAGCTGCTGAAGAGCTATTTTGCAGCATCAGTAATGGCTCTAGCTCCTGGTCTGCGAACTGTAGGAAGATCGAGCAATCAGTCTGGGGGTTAATCGCTTTTGCTTTAAACTGCCTGGATCTGGATTATGGTCTGGGGGGGAAGTTTGGGGTGGGTATCCAACTTGCCAGAGTGGGTGGAGGCTTTACAGAGGCCACCCAACTGGCGGAAGTTGTGAAGACCCCACGTTTGGGTGGAAGCTCCCCTGTTTGGTGGCAGAGTCCTACTGTGGCAACAAGCCCAAAAATCAAGTAATTAAGTGTCAACATGCCTAGGCAAATGAAACAAAATAAACAGAAAAGTTCAACATTGGACTCCTATTTTAGGGGCAAAGAGGCTCAAAGCATGGAGGAGGACTGTGAGGTCAGAACTCCTGCACCAAAAGCCCCAAATGAAAATACAAGCTGGCTACAGGCCATAGAGGACCTTAAGAAGCAGATAAGAGAAGTGGGGGAAAATTTGGGAAGAGAAATGAAAAAGATGCAAGAAAAGTATGAAATGACAGTCAACAGCCTGACTGAGGAAAATAACACCTTAAAAAATAGACTAACTCAAATGGCAAAAGAGGCTCAGAAAGGCAATGAGGAGAAGAATGACTTAAAAAGTCGAATTTGCCAGATGGAAAAAGAATCTCAAAAGCTCACTGAGGAGATTCATTCCTTCAGAGTTAGACTGGAGCAAATGGAAGTTAGTGACTTTATGAGAAATCAAGATACTATTAAACAGATCCAAACAAATGAAAGACTAGAAGGCAATGTGAAATATCTCATGGGAAAAACCACTGACCTGGAAAATAGAACCAGGAGAGATAATTTTAAAATTATTGGACTACCTGAAAGCCATGATCAAAGAAAGAACCTAGAAATCATCCTTAAAGAAATTCTCAAGGAAAATTGCCCTGATGTTTTAGACCCAGAGGGCAAAATAGAGGTTGAAAGAATCCACAGATCACCTCCTGAAAAAGATCCCCAAAAGATAAATGCTCATTCTCTTCCTTTCCTTTCCTCCAACATAATAAAATGACAATTCTACCAGAAGGAATTTATCATATTAATGCTATACCTATCATACTACCAAATAATTACTTTTTAGAAGCAGATAAATAATTTTTAAAAAATTCATTTGAAGGAACAAGGGTCTAGAATATCAAGGGAAATGATGAACAAAGGAAGGAAAGAAAGCAAGGGGAGACAGAGGGCAACACTTCCAGACCTCAAGCCTTTTATAAGACAGCAGTTATCTAAAGCATTTAATATCAGCTAAAACAAAATAGACAGAAAATTAGATTAAGGGGAACAGACTAGACAATGAAGAATCAAAAATAATTGAACTCAATAAATCAATTTTCAAAAAATCCCAAAATATAAATTAACTAGGAAAAAATTCTCTATTTGACAAGTACTACTGGAAAAAATAGATAGAAACAATGCTATCACCAACATCTGATGTAATATTCCATAATAAATTTAAAACTGATCCATGACTGTCTTATTAAAATTATACATTAAAACATTAGATGAGAAACATATATACTATATGTGGGAGGCAATACTAGTCAAAAGGAGATAAAGGTAATTTCAAATGATAAAATATATAATTTTAATTATTTGAAATTGAAATATTTTTGAACAAATAAAAGCTACCTGTCTAGGGAGAAAGTGAAATAGCTTACCATGAAAAAAAAATCATATCAAATATCTCTGATCAGTGTATGACATCAAAGATGGATCTGGGATCCACATAAATTTATGGCCCCAAACTGCTGCCCAACAGAGAAGTAGTCATAGGACATACACAAAAAGCTCTAAAAAAAAATCCCTGCAAACTATTAATAACCTTTATAGAATGCTCCAAATCACTAATGATGAGAGAAATACACTGAGACTTCACCTGACACCCATGAGATGGGTAAATATGTCCAACGACAACAATAATAAATGTTAGGTTGTCAAAAACAACAACAACAACAACAACAACTAGCACACTAATTCATTGTTGGTGGTACGATCACTTTGGAAAGCAAAGAATTATGAAAATAAAGTGACTAAAATATTCATATCCCACAACTTATAGGCATCTACTCCAAATAGGCAGCTCTTAAAACAAAACAAAACAAAAAACCCTTTATGTTTACCAAAATATTTACAGTAGAACTTTTTGTATTAGCAAAGAACTGGAAACCAAGGAGATGTCCATCTTTGGGGGAGGACTAAACAAACTGTGGTAAATGAATGTAATGGAATAGCAATGAGCTATTAAGACATTAAGAATATGATGAATACAGAGAATATGGAAAGACTGAATTAACTGAAGCAAATTGAAGTAGGTAGAGTCAAGAAAATAAATACACAATTACAATGATGTAAGTGGAGAAAACCACCACCGCCAAATGAAAATAAAAGTTGTGAACTGTATAGAACAAATTTGGAACCAGAGAAGAGATACAAAAAGACTGTCTACTCCTTTGTTAAAAGTCATAGTTCACAGGTTTGCATATTAAATGATGCATGTTAGATTATATTTTATTTTATTTGTTGATATGTAAATCAGTTTTCCTGATTTCCCCCTTCTTCTCTCTGTTTTTATTCTATTTTTAAATTCTTTTCTATATGAGATACCATCCTGGGAGACTAAAGATAGAGGGTTACAGGGTAAAAGCTAGACAATATCACAACAAAATAAAATTTTAAAATATTTTGAAACGGGGATCATGCTAGTTCAAAATGTTATTTTCTGTAAGCTACACAGGCTGATATTATTCACCAGAGCCTTGTATGGCATGGATTTAAGTTCCTCTATGAATCCTCACACCTTTTAATGGACACATTCCAGTCTGTCAGTTTTTTCCCCCTAAATTGACCTAGAATAATTTCTAGATTACCTACAAGTAAATACTAGTACAGAAGTGATATGATCATTTTCTCATTTTCTTCATCTGCAAACTTGAAATTATAATACCTGGTTTACTTACTTCACTCACTGGCTTGTAAGAATACATAAGAAGATAAGTTATATAAAAATATTTGGAATCATGAAGCTCAATACAAATGTTGGCCACTAGGACTGAAATGATTATTTTTTGTATTCAAGAATTTCACACTCCTAATGTCTACTAAAAACGAATCTCCTTCTTTCTCCTACTCTCATTCTAGGTTCTTTTAAAATAACTTTTTAATGACCTCCAGACAACCAATTTGGAGACTGTATTGTTATTTCTACCTCATCCCTCATCCTGCTGAAATTCATAGAGGGCAGTGTCCACAGTTATTATTTTGAGAGATGTGCAATGACCTAAATAGGGTTTGTTTTCTGACCTGTACAGAGTGAGACAAAAGTTATCGGCTTCCCATAAATAGAACATAACTCAACAAAATAACAACGCTGCTTTTTCCATACTCATGTCTTCTATATACTAGCAGTGAAACATTTTATAACATTGCTCGTGCTGGTTATGCCCTAGGTCAAATTTTTCACTACATACACAAAAGGTCTAGTACTGAGTAGATGTGAAGGAAGGTATTAAACTTGTCCGGAAACTCTAGCATTATGATTGGGTCTCATGATTATATTAATTTTTGTGTCTCAGTAATGGATAGCTATGACAACCAAATCATTGGCCCTTCTAACTGAGGGGAGGCCAATTTCTGATTTTCAAAAAGTATGACAAACCCATTTCCACATCAATTTAGCCAAGTGGTCTATAACACCAAGGAAAGCCATTTTAAATGACAGAGATTTATTCACTAAACATGACAAGCTCACCACCAGCTTGAAATCCAACTGAGCTTTAATGAGAACATGACTCAGAAATGTGGAATTTTTATTTAAAGGAAAAAAATAACAACAATCCCCCCAAACATTGATATCCAATCATCTAAATAGCCAATTTTAAAAAGTGAAATGACAGAGAGAACAAGGAATATCCCACATCCCTTTGTGTGTTTTTAAGGCTATTTACTATTGAACTCTCACTGGTTTCCTTCTTATTGTGAACACTTTTATTGGGATAACAAGAAATATGTTTGGGATCTATATTTTGGGCTGGGATCGGAATCCTGATGGAGAAGAAAAGAAGAATGGATTTGGAGTGAGGAGACCTTAGGCCAAATATACTTACTACTTTTATGACTTTAGACAAGCTCCTTCCTCTCCCTAGGCCTGTTACTATATCCATAACATGAGAATTTGGGACTAGATGATATTTAAAATTTATTCTGGCTCTTAATCTATGGTCCTGCCATTAAGAAAAGGAAAAAAGAAAAAGAGGAGAACCCAAAGCATATTTTAAACAAGTGAAGTTCATCAAATTAATTAGTTTCTTCTTTGTTAGAGTCTAAGTAGTTCTTACTTCCTTTTCTTTCTTACTCTTCACACCTTATTCCATCGAAACCCTTTAACTCCAGGCATATATTCTGGGAGAATTAGGGTAGACGGTTATCCTTTCCACTTCATGAGGATTAGGGGTACAGCATCCTCATGATGTGAAAAATCCATGTCAAAGTTTTTGGCCTTTCCTTTGTACTAGAGAAGAAATCTGAATTACTATGGCATTAAAAGAACTACAAAATGCTATACATACATTATATGAATTTCTGAGTTTCTAAACTTTTTCTGTGTTGTCCACTGGCCTTGATGTGTCATCTGTGGCTTCTGTGAAAACTCCCCAGGAATTTCCACGTACTTTCTCATGTCAACCCATGTTATATTGATGCCACAAAGGGGAAAGCTGTGATATGGAAGGGATACTTGTATTCATTGCTTTGTTTTATTTTAATGGACATTCACATATAGAGGGCATAATTGCAGAGAATCACGGAGGGATAACAACTGGCAAGAAGGCATTGGTCTAGGTTCAGATAAGTGGTTGATGCTGATCACTATACTTGTTCAGGAAATCATAGAACTTGCTGTAGTAGAGCAGAACCCTGTGCTTGGAGTCAGATGACCTAAGCTTGAGTCCTCCCTAGGTTTGAGTCTTTGCTTTGATATTTATTATTAGTGTGATTTTTGAGGAGATTACTTAACTTCCCCAAGGCTTAGTTTTTTGTATGTAAAATGGAGCTTATATTTAGATTACCACCCTTCCTCTCAACTTATTTGATAGCATTCAATGTGATAATCAGTAATAAATTTATCATAAATGCCCTAGATAATCAATTTTTCTAGGGTTTTCATCATAGTAATTAATCCTAGTTGTTACAACTATCTAACTATATGTCATTTGGAGTAGCTTTATAAGGAACCCAAGAAATTATATTTGGGATATGTATCTCGAACTGGGATTTGAAAAGCGGTATTGATGTGGCACCATGGTCAGGGCACTTGGCCCAGAGTGAGGAACACCTGAGTTCAAACCAGACCTCAAATACTTACTAGCTGTGTGACTCTGGTCACTTAACCCACTTTGCCTCAGTTTCCTCAAATTTAAAATGAGTTGGAGAAGAAAATGACAAAACATTCCATTATCTCCAAGAAAGCCCCAAATCTGAAGAATCAGACATGACTGAAACTACTCAACAACAAAATCTTGAATTAGAATTTGAAGAGTGGTAATGGCTAGATTTGCTGTACTTTCATTCAGGTCATGCCCACTAAGCACAGATGTCATTCAAAAGATTGTTGTAGGCCCTCTTATCTTCTTCCTCAAAACTATTTTCCTTGGTGAGCACAAGATACAATTATCTTCTATATTCAGGTAATTCTCAGCTCTGTTTATCCAGGCCTGACATCTCTCCTGATCTCTAGAATGCCATCACCAATTGTTTATTGGACATCTTGTACTGAATGTCCTTTAAACATTTTAAACTGAGGCAAAGTATATGTTTCCCTGCCCTAGTTATAGCTTTGCCTCCATATAATGTTCTTAAAAGATCAGGTTATGTGTTCTTTTCCTCCCCATTGCTAAAACAAAAGTAAAAAGAATAGAGTGTGGCAAAAGATAAAAGGAAGATCTAAAAATAGAATACCAATATAAATCATATTTCTATGGTGCTTCCATTTTCCCAAGTGTATCTTCCCAATATTTTAAAGAACATTAGAAGCTCATGAGTGCAGTCATAACTTTCCCAGTGTTATACAGCTAATGAAAGTCAGCACCAGGCTCAAGTTTAGGTCTTCTCATTCTGAGATCATATGTTCTCTTGTGACTATATGAATTATAAGAACACAGCAAAATTGAATTCCTCTAATCATTCTTCTTCATTTTTCTCACCTTCATTTTTTTCTATGTCCTGGCCTTGACCTTCTGAACTTCAAAACCATGCCTTCTCTACTGTTAACTCATCCTTGAACTTCTCTCAGTGCCTGGGGTCTCCCTGCCCTGGGGAAGCCTAATATAACCTATGGCTTCTTCACCCTGGACTATTGCGTGATTCTCCCATTCTTAAGATTCTCCCAGGGCTTCCAGTTGTGGAAGGGCCCAGGATGGTCTGCCCTCATTCTCTTCCCAATCCTATATCCAACTTTCTAGACTTCAAAACCATATTCCAGTGTGGTTACCTCTCCGTCCCTAACCCTACCATTCAGCTTGATCTTGTGTTGTGTTCCCCCATTATAATGCAAGCTCCTTGAGTTAAGGGACTGTCTTTTTGTTGCCCCTATTTGGAAATCAGTATGTAGGATTAAAAGCTAGAAAAGTTCTCAGAAGTCATCCATCTTGTATAAGACTTTTTACAGATGAAGGGAATTTAGAGAAGTTATGTGGATTTTCCAAGGTTACACAACAGTTGAGTAAGTAGCAAAGCTAGGATTCAAACCCAGGTCTTCTAATTTCAAATTCAAATCTTTCCCTCTCTCCCTCTCCCCTCCCCTCCCCTTCCCACCCCTCCCTTCCTCTTCCTCCCTCTCTCTCTCTCTTTCTCTCTCTCTCTCTCTCTCTCTCTCTCTCTCTCTCTCTCTCACACACACACACACACACACACACACACACACACACACACACACACACATTTGGTTGGATTGAGGGAATTGTATTTTGTATTTGTATTTTGACAACTCATTAAGGGAGACAACTGTGATACTATTTCTGTTGACGGATATAGGGAGTACTTCCTTTTTCTCTCATGTAGGATAAACCAATAAAGTAGCTGATGTTCATATTGAGCTTTGAATTTTATAGAATAATTACATGTAATCTCTTATTTGAGCCTTGTAACAGCTCATTCAAGAAAGTACTACATGAATGAATCTTCTTATTTTAAACATAAGGAAACTGAGACTAAGATACTAAGTTTCAGAACCAAGGTTCAGGCATAAGTCTTTCTGACTCTAAGGCCAGTATCCTCTCTACTACAGCATCCTACAGTGGTATAAGGTAGACCTTTGCCTTCAAAAAGCTGTATTATTTTTCTTTCAGAGACAACTATCACACAAGCCACAATGAGAAAAGAATAGAGTTGATAGAAGTGTCAGACTTAGAGGTAGGAAGACATAAGTTCAGAAAATCCCACCTTCTACAGGAAACTTTTCCCATCTCCTCTTAACTCCAATTTCTTCTCTCTGTTAATTATTTCTTATCTCTCCTGTATATATCTTAGACCATATACATAATACATGTTGTATTCCCCCATTGGATTGTAATCCTTTTGTGAATAGGGACTATTTTTTTTGCCTCTTTTTGTATCTTTAGTGCTTAACACAGTGTCTGGAACACAGTAGGTGCTTAATAGATGTTTGTTGCTTGATTGTTCTTACCTCCGACATTTACTAGTTATGTGACCAAGGCCAAGTTCATCTCTCTCAATTTCAGTTTTCTCATGTCTAAACAGGAGGGCTGTCATATTGAGGTACCTCCCAATACAAAATATATGACCTTATAAAACTGGGCCTTAAATTGAGGTTAAGAATTATATAGCTGGGGGATGGAGCCAAGATGGCAGAGTAAAAGCAGGAACTTGCTTAAGCTCCTGTACCAAACACCTCCAGTACCTGTAAAATATGACTCTAAACAAATTTTAGAGCTACAGAACCCACAAAGTGACAGAGAGAAACAAATCTCCTGTTGAAGGCAGCCTCACAGGCTGACAGGAATGGTCTATTGAATCAGCCTGGGGGCTAAGCAGCCCTGCTTGAGCCACAGGGCCCAGAGCTGGGGTGGCCCTGACCAGTGACACAGACTATCCAGAGCAGAGTTAAGGAGAGTGAATCACAGGCAGCTGTGGTGGTTTCCAGACTTCTCAACCCATAAAAGCCAAAAAGAAAGTAAAATGTCCGTGGGGAACCCTGTTGATCCAGGGTAAGAGAAGAGCACAGTCCAGCCCCTGCCCCCAGGGTGAGAGGTGCACAGCAGGGCAAATGCAGTTGCTGCCTCTGCTGCCACATGGCTGCCTTTGGAGCTCCTGGACTTCAGATCTTAGGGGGACCAAGTGACCATTCAGAGGGTAATGACTCTTGCTTTGACCTTCTTGGATCTGGGTCACAGTCTTGGGTGGTGGTCCAGGGGTGAGGAATGCCAGTGTGCCAGAGCTTGTGGTGGCTGTAGAGAAAGTGCCCTCCTCATAGATCTGAAAACATGTGTGAAAACCTCAGCAATTTGGGACACAGCTCTCTCCACTCTGGAAGCAGAGTTCTACCATGGCAAAGAGCTCAAAAGTCAAATAAATGGCTGGCAAGATGAGCAAGCAGAGGAAGCACAATCAGACCATAGAACCCTTTTTGGGGGGACAAAAAGGATCAAAACATGGAACCAGAAGAAGACAACAAAATCAAAACTCCTGCATCAAAAGCTTCCAAGAAAAATATGAACTGATTACAAACTATGGAGGAGCTCAAGAAGGATTTTGAAAACCAAGCAAGAAAAGTGGAGGAAAATTGGGAAGAGAAATGAGAATAATGCAAGAAAATCATGAAAAGTGAGTCAATAGCCTGCTAAAGGAGACCCAAAAAATACTGAAGAAAATAACACCTAAAAAACAGACTAATTCAAATAGCAAAAGAGGCCCAAAAAGCCAATGAGGAGAAGAATGCCTTAAAAAGTCGAACTGCTTGGATGGAAAAGGAATTTTAAAAACTCACCGAAGAGGATAATTTCTTCAAAATTAGATTGGAGCAAATGGAAGCTAATGACTTTATAAGAAATCAAGATACTATAAAACAGACACAAACATTGGAAAAACCACTGGTCTAGAAAATAGATTCAGGAGAGATAATTTTAAAAATTATTGGACTACCTGAAAGCTGTGATCAAAAAAAGAGCCTAGAAATCATTCTTCAAGAAATTCTCAAGGAAAATTGCTATGATATTCTAGAACTAGAGGGCAAAATAGAAATGGAAAGAATTCACTTATCACCTCTTGAAAAAGATCCCCAAAAGAAAACTAGGAAGATCATAACCAAATACCAGAGTTCCCAGGTAAAGGAGAAAATATTATTAAGCTGTCAGGAAGAAACAATTTTTTTTTTGCTTTTTGGAGGGCAATTGGGGTTAAGTGACTTGCCCAAGGTCACATGGCTAGTAAGTGTTAAGTGTCTGAGGCCGGATTTGAACTCAGGTCCTTCTGACTCCAGGGCTGGTGCTCTCTTCACTGTGCCCCCCAGCTACCCCCAGGAAGAAACAATTTGAGTATTGAGGAAACACATTCAGGATAACATAACATCTAGCAGTTTCTACATTAAGGGATTGAAGGGCTTGGAGTATTATATTCCAGAGGTCAAAGGAGCTAGGATTAAAACCAAAAATAACCTACCCAGCAAAACTGAATGTAATGTTACAGGGGAAAATATGGTCATTCAATGAAATAGAGGATTTTCAATTATTCTTGATGAAAAATTCAGAACTGAATGGAAAATTTGACTTTCAAATTTGACTTTCAAGAAGCAAAAGAAGTATGAGAAGATAAACAGGAAAAAGAAATCATAGGGAACTTATTAAATTTGAACTATTTACATTCTTACATGGAAAAATGATAATTGTAAATGATGACACTTTTCTCAGCATGAGGAGAGTTAAAAAGAATATATATATATATATATATATATATATATATATATACACATACAAATATATGTATGTAGAGGTGGGTGTATTTGCGTATGAATACATATATGACTGTGTGTATATGTGTGTACATGTATACATAGACTGGGCACAGGGTCAGTTGAATAGGAAGGGATGATATCTAAGAAATAAAATTAAAAAGTGAGAGAGGAGCATATTGGGAGAAGGAGAAAATGAGAGATAGAATGGGGTAAACTATCTCACATAAAAGAGGCAAGAGAAAGCTGTCACAATGGAGGGGAAGAGTAGGAAGGTGAAAGGGAATGGGTCAACCTTACTCTCATTTTATTTAACTTAAGGAGGAAATCAAATACTCACTCAATTGAGTATCTTACCCTACAGGTAAGTAGGGGGGAAGCAGATAAGAGGGGGGATGATGGAAAGGAAGGGAGATTGGGGGAGAGGGTAGTTAGAAGCAAACACTTTTGAAAAGGGACAGGGTCAAAGTAGAAAAGAGAATAAGTGGGGGATGGGATAGAATGGAGGGAAATAGAGTTAATCTTTTACGCTATAACTACTATGGACACATTTTGAGTAACTACACATGTACAACCCATATTGAATTGCTTGTCTTCCCAGTGGGGGTGGGTGAGGAGGAAGAAGAGAAAGAATCTGGAAATCTAAGTTTTAAAAACAAATGTTAAAAATGTTTTTACATACAACTGAGAAATAAGATATATGGACACTGGGTTATAGAAATCCATCTTGCCCTATTAGAAAGTTAGGAGGGAAATGGGGAGAATATGAGAGAGCATATTGGGGGAATGGATATTAGGTAGGCTCACTCTCCTGTGGTGGGAGGTAGGGGAAAGATGGAAAGAACATTGGTAGCTCAAAGTCATGTGAAAATGAATGTTGAAAACTAAAAATAAATAAATAAAAGATTGATTAAAAAATAATTACATAAGCAGAAGAGGAAAAGGGTATCAAACTTACTGGAATAGAAATCTGTAAATTTGTTTTATAAGAGACAACATATTATAGTGGAAAGAGCAATGGATTTAAAATCTTAAAACCTATGTTCAAATCCCATTTACTAGCAAAGATATTTGTGTAAATCATTGACCCTGTCCTAAACTCAGTTTCCTCAACTGTAAAAATGGGGGTAGGATTACATTAGATAATTTCTAAGAGATGAGATGGTTTTTAAGGCCTCCTTCAGATCTAAATCCAATGAAGAAATCCTCACATTATTTGAATCTTGATATTTTGTATCTTCAACATTTGCTGGTGAGTCTGTAATGTACTTCAAGGAACCAGATCCCTGATAGTTTTATTTTTTTCTTCTTTTAAGGCATCAGCATTTAATTGAAAACTGCAACAAACAATGTGGGTCACTGCCCTAACACAGCACAACCCATCAGAAGAAACTGGAAAACTTGTCTGACACTACTTTTTAATGAGGCATCACCAACTAGAGAAGTCTGCAGTACTTTCCATCTAATGATGAAAATGATGGGGGAAAAGGTCAGGCAGTATTGGGGAGCTAGTTCTGAAACTAATTATAAAATCATATTTCATCACATTGTCACACATCTCCTGGAGAATGAATGACTACTAATTTAGACAATGAAAGTGTGTGTCATCCCATTTTCCCTAAACCTGTACTCATCAAATACCTTTCATTGATGAAATGGCTTGACCAAAATGATTTCAGCACCACATTCATGAACAGTGATTACCATGGCAAATCGTCATGAAGCAAAACACAAATACTGATTTTGGAGCTAGTCAGTCAAAATCAAGGAACTCTAGGAAAAAGGCCACTGTACTAGGCACTGAAAAGCATTGCTATGAACAGAGAAGACTTGATCCTTTCCCTCATAGAAATTCTCAGTAGAAAGATTTGGAAGAGACATTAGTAATCACTAGGGTTAACCCACACATTTTACAAATGAGGAAGCTGAGTTTCAGAGAGAGGAAGTGTATAATGGAATGAGCTCTGAATCAGAGTATCTGAGTTCAAATCTGTTTTGTTGTTTCTTATCTGTGTGACTTTGGATAACTCACTCTACATTTCTGGGTCTCAGTTCCCTCATTTATAAAAGAAGAGCACTGAATTAGATAATTTATGATTGTAGTTCCTTTCAGCTTGAAATCTATGATTCTAGAATCCATGGTTGATACTGTAGGAAACGACAGAAATAAAACAACACTATTTATTCCCATCTAGACAACATTTAAACAATTTCCAGTGCTACTTAAACGTCTTCTTTCTTTTGGGTCTTCCAACAACTATCTAAGGCAAGTAGTGGAAACATTGTCATTCCTATTTTAAACAGGAGAAAAGTAGGGCTCAAAGACTTAGTGTGAATTTCCCAAAGTTATATACTTAGTAAATATATCAGCTGAGATTTGAATTCAGGGCCCTGCTTCCATAGCCCATGCTCTTGTCATTGCACCACATTACTCCTTTTGGAAGGAAGCTCCTTGAGGGAAGGCTTTCATCTTTGTCTTTGATTCTAGCACCTAACTCAGTATGTGACATATAGTAGTAGTAGTTTATTGATGGATTGAGAAGAAGAAAAAAATCATGACTTCACCATTATTGGAATTCCATAATACTTACTGCTATGTAGGGAACAGTAGCACTGCAAAAGGGAAACAGCTTCCTTTAAGAGGGGCAGGTAACATCAGATAATGGAAAGAGGATTCACATATATAATAAAATAATAATACAAGAGTCAAAGTATGGACAAACATAAGACAGAAAACTCAAGGTAGGCTTAGGATCATACTATTAGATCTGGGAGGGACCATAGAAATTATCTTATGTAATATACTGTCATTGAGATCCAGAGAGAGGAAGCAACTTCTCCAAAGTCATAAAATAATTAAAAAAGAATGAAGGAAAAGGTGTTTATTACTGGGAAAGATAAATTAGGTTTAGATTAATACCGTTTGCCACATTCCACAATATACTCAATATGTGACCTTAATACTAAAGTTCATACTACAAAAAATCACAAATCAAAAGAAAAATAGATCATACACTTCTCACAACTGTGGAGAGTAGGTGTTTTCTTTCCTTTATTTCTTTTTTTTTAGAGGCAACTGGGATCAAGTGACTAGCCACATAGCTAGTAAGTATCTGAGGCTGGATCTGAACTCAGGTCCTTCTGACTCCAGGGCAGATGCTCTAATGATTGTGCCACCTACCTGTCCCAGGTATGCATTTTTAATCAAACAAGTGACAGAGATACTTTCAAATGAAAAAGTAGAAAACTTTGATGACATTAAATTTTAAAAAAAAATGCTTCAGCATAGACAAAATAAATGCACCTGTGACAAGAAGGGAAGTAGCTGAATGAGACAAATCTTTGTATCAAATTTCTCAATAAGGGGGACTTTGGCATCGAAAATATATAAACAATTAATATATATATACATACTAAATATATATATAAACATGTATGCATACATGTGAGTGTGTGCATGTTTGTATAGAGAACTGCGCTCTATGAGCAAAACAGAATTGAAATAGCTGAGAAGAAATGCAAGATCACAGATTTAGAGAATCCATGTCAAATATTCATATGGGATCTTTGTGCCCAGCCTGTGGTAGAACATTCCGAGCTCATATTGCTCTGACCAGCCATAGTCAGACATTCTGAAACTTAACTCTAGCAGAGTGATATCATTTTGGTCCTCTTTGAGAACAAAGGACAACAACCAGTAACCAATATATACATACACACTTATACATACATACACACATACATACATACATATATACATACGTGTATACTTATATAAATATATGTGTGTATATATATATATACGCAATATACATCTAGTATCTCCATCTGCATGCAATTTGTAGCAAATGAGTGATGCAGATAATGCTAACTCTTAAGTTAAAGATATGAAGAGACAATTGCATGGTGAGGCTTCATGGAGTAGGGTTACAATGGAGCTTAGCATGGATGTTTTGTGACAGTCAAGAAGAAAAGGCAATACCTTTTAGGATTAGGACAATGACCTGTTCCCAGTTCAATATGATTCAGCAGACCATGTTCAAGTTTCTACTACATGTAAAACACTGTACTAGGAATTATGAGACATAATCAGCTTAGCCAAGGCATGATTCCTGTGCTCCAACAGCTTATAAAACAAGTCTATGTAGAGATATGTAAGGAACAGCCACATTTTAAGGGCATAAATAATCACCTATAATTGCTAACTATCAAAAAAAGTTTGATAATTTTTGCTTTTTAAAAAGCCTAGAAAAGTAGCATCATTCAAAACTAAGTGATTAATGATGAATTTTATTTGTGAGAATGCAAATAAACTGAAGCCTTTACCTAGCATTTTAATCTTTGCCAAATGCATTCCTTACACCGATCCCATGAGATAGGTATAGTACTATATTATCATTCCATTTTATATACTGAGAAAATGAAGCTTGCTCAGGGTAATGCAACTGTCAAATGTCAGATCCAAGGTTTAAACTCTGTTCTACTGGTTTTCATTCTCATATTTATTACACTACATCATAATCATTCAAAGCAATTATGCATGAACACATTGGAGCATGGTTCCAGTCTAACCTGTCTAACTCAGAGCAACCTAATTTCATTTGGTCTCAATTTTCTTCTCTTTAAAATGAGGGGTTTAGGGTAGGTGAGCTCTAATGTTACTTAGATCTTCAAATTCTATGATTCTATGGCTTCACTATAATTTAGTAAAGAAGGGCAATGTGCTGGTGGAAGATGAAGGTATGTATTGAATAGATTTCTCCAATTAGGAAAACTTGGCATTTATGATCAATAACTGACTGTTTTTCAAAATACCAACACAAAAAGGTTACTGTTTCCTTATCAGTGGTCTCCAAAGACCAAAGAGTGCTGAAGCTTCAGGTACTTGGTTTGTTTGTTTTTTTTGGTGGGGAAGAACTCAGGTATTTCTAAAATGGAAATAACACAGTCTGACTTCAATATCTTAGGAGATTCAGTAATTCTGTTGCTAGGGCATTGTCTTAAAATATCACAAATAAGGTTTTATAAAGAAATTTCATAGTTGATCTTTTTATAAGAGCAAAATATTTGACATAACATATTGGCCTCTAACAACTGGAGAATAGATGAATAAGTTATCATGTATTCATGTGACAGAATATCATGGTGAGACAAAATTATAAAATATAAAGCATGGGAAGACCTATGTGAGGTGAAGCAAAGTGAGATGAATTAAATGAGAACTGCATATGACAAAGGAAGGGAAGGAGAGAGGAGGAGAGGGGGAAAGACTGAGTGAGGAAGGAAGAAAAGAAAGAAGAATGGATGAGAGAGAAGGTAGGAGGTAGGTTAAGTCAGAGGCAGAAGAATTTGTAAGAGATCTGGAACGGGAAAAAGAATCAAAGCATTTTATTCTGGTTTGAAGAATTTTAACTAATTTCTGCCATCTTAAATTCTAGGAAATTTTGGTAAGATTTCAATCCCAATTTTATATGCTTATTATTTGCTTTTGTAGATTGTTAATGAAGTTTATGAAGAAAACTACCTTAAGAGCTAAACATTGCCAATCTCCAAATCACCAAAGTTCTTGACTTTGATGAGGAAAGGACTACCAGGTCTCCTTACCTCAAATGGAACTTCTTGAGTCCATGTGGAAAGGAAAAGGGAAGGAAAAAAATCTTTGATTCTTCCAGAGAATCATTTATCCTTTCAAACACATAGGATGCCTCAGTACTCCAGATTTCTTGATAGAACAGGGAGTTGGGGAGTTCTCCATGAGAATACTCCCACAACACATATATTATCCCTGAGGATGATAGGATCACTTTATTTAGAAAGTGAAGGGACCTTAGAGAACTTCTAGGCCAGGGGTAGAGAACCTTTCACCTTGAGGCCATGTATGACCTTCTAGTTCCTTAAGTGCAACCTTTTGACTGAATCCAAGATTTTTTTTTTTTAGCTTTTTTTTGGAGGGCAATTGGGGTTAAGTAACTTGCCCAAGGTCACATGGCTAGGTTTTTGTTTGTATGTGCGTTAAGTGTCTGAGGCCGGATCCGAACTCAGGTCCTTCTGGCTCCAGGGCCAATGCTCTACTCACTGAGCCACCTAGACACCCCGTGAGTCCAAGTTTTATAGAACAAATCTTTTTATTAAGGAGATTTGTTCTGTGAAGTTTGGACTCAATTAAAGGGCTTTACTTGAGGACCTAGAGGACCACATGTGGCCTTGAGGCCACAGATTTCCCACCCCTGTTCTAGTCTAATACCTGCATTTGACAGATGAGGAAATTGAGGCTATGGAAAGATAAGTGACTTGTCCAAGGTCATACAGGCAGTAAGGAGCAGGGCTAAGATTCAAATCAAGGTCTTTGCACTCAAAATCCTATGAAAGGTGAAATAAAGGAAAAACTCATAGACAAAACCTAAGTACCATACACTAGAGAGTGAATGAATGGTTAATCCTTCTGTCCCATCCCAGATATATATCTGTACCTCTGTCCTTGTAATGCTCCATCATCAAGCATTTATTAAGCACTAAGTATGCACCATGTACTGTGGGATACAGGTAGAAAGAACAAAGCAATCACTCCTCACAAGCCCCTTATATTTCAATGTATAGAAGACTTCTTGAATATGAATTTTCTTTTTTTTGTTGGGTAGGGGTACCTTAAAAACAGAAAAAGAACTTTCTTGCCCAGAGCAAATGGAACCTAAAAATTAACACTATTGTAACACTAAGATCCTTATATACTGAGAGCCTCATAAGCCAAAGAACTGGCCATGGATGGAGTCAGAATGACCTAGGTTCAAATATAGCCTCCAAAACACAAGTGCTTCTATGACCATAGTGAAGTCAATTAACATCTCTGAGCATAAGATTCCTTATTTATAAAAATGGGAATAAGAATGCCTATAGGAAGCTCTCTCCCTCAAAGAGTTTCTGTGAGGCTCAAATGATATATATGTAAAGTACCTATAGATTTTCATTATATAGTGTGTCTTTTTAAAAAAAAGTTTTAAGCTGATAGTGTTAGAGCACATCAAGACTTTTGGGTTACCTTGTATGTATATGTGTGTATACACACATGCATATGCATGCATATGTGTGGACAGGTGTGTGTGTTTATATGCATGAACACACAAGAATTACTATTATTTAGGCTGTAAGACGCGTTAAGTTGCCTAGCTGAACTGTTGCTAGAGAGAAAAAGGGTCCCTCATTGGACTTTAGAGCTCTCAGCTGAGTGTTTTTTATACAATTCTTATTTTTTAAGCACGTTCAAGAAAAAGAAAATGTTTCAATGCATTACTGACTTAGAGTATGTAAGATCTAGGTGGGCTCATAGGAATGTAGATTTCTAGCCAGACTGGACTTAGACATCATCTAGTCTGGGGTGGGGAACCTGTGACCTCAAGGCCACATGTGCCCCTCTAGGTCCCCAAGTGTGGCCTTTTGACTGAATCAGATCTAAGAGTTACATGTGGCTCTAAAGCCACAGGTTCCCCACCCCCGATCCAATTGTCTCACTTAAGAAATCATAAAAACTAGGCTCTAAGAGGCTGTGACTTAGTAAGTTCATAGGAGTAGCAATAGAGCCAACCTTTTAATTTAGCCCCCCAACTCCAAATCTAGTATGCTTTCTACCATACTACAATGCTTCCTTTTAACTAGTGATTATTCATTTTAAACACTTTATTTTCTAATTAAGGAAGTAATAGCTCAGAGAGATTGAAGCGGCTTTCCTCAAGTCAGAGGAGATACAGGATTAGAACTCATGTCTTTTGATGTTTTAGGGTCAATGAACTCTCCACCACATTCTGCTTCTGCTCCGTTAATAGCCTTTGAGAACTGTGAAGGAGAAAATGTCACATCAGCATAACGTGGTGCTCTGCAGGCAACTGCTGGACAGTTGCCTGGTACAACTCAATGCAATATTAAGTAACACATTGAAAAGATGCAATATGTAAACTAGAAACCTGATGCAAGACATCATTAAAAATTATTAACGGGGCGGCTAGGTGGCGCAGTGAATAGAGCGCCGGCCCTGGAATCAGAAGGACCTGAGTTCGGAGCCGGCCTCCGACACTTAATCCGCACAAACAAAAACCTAGCCGTGTAATCTTGGGCAAGTTACTTAACCCCAATTGCCCTAAAGGGGCGGCTAGGTGGCGCAGTGAGTAAGAGCGCCGGCCTCGGAGTTGGGATGACCCGAGATCAGATCCGGCCTCAGAAAATGAGCACCCACGCATAAATCAAAATGACTAGCCGTGTAACCTTGAGTAAGTTACTTAACCCCAATTGCTTTTAAAAAAAAAATTATTAACTTTTTGGATAGTAAGTTCTTTAGATTTAAAAGACACACACAACACACACAGATTGCTAGGGTTCGTTTCAGACCCACAAAATGTTAGTGACAGAAGGAGCCTTAGGGGTCATCTACTCCAATCCTCTCATTTTCCAGATAAAGAAACTGAGACCCAGGGAAGGACAATAATTTGCCCAATGTCACACTGCTATAGCAAGATAGAAAGTGCAAGAATCATGTCTGTCCTCTAGGCTCTGAGCAAAGTCCTTTCCACTCCACACTGCTGCTAACCTACCTTGAGCTGCATTGGCTAGGGTGTCAACTAGCCAGTGGCTACTGAGCCAAGAAAGCACACTTTACCAGAAGAGGGAGGGCTCTTCTTCAGAGCAGATGTTTATTCCACAACTGGTCTTTTGAATCTGATGATTTTCCACATACTTGCCTGTTATTATGGCCATAAATATAACTATTTAAATTCTATCTGCTCAAACAGAGCAGAACCTTCTTTCCAGAGAGAATGTTGCTGTTTTTGCAGATCAGCAAAGAGGCAATTTAATAAAAGGCTTTGGAGAGAAGAACTAGAAACAAAGGTGGTGATGGGGGAAGTGACAAAAATAAATTTCAGTTATTTACTTAGGAAATTTTTCTTATGATTAGCAGAAGAGTATAATGGACAGCATTCGAGGGGACTTCTCTATTGCTAAAAGACCTCAGGTGAAGTTAGGTTGACCACAGTCGGGGAGTTCAGGTTGTACATGTAGACCTGAAACTTGATAATCTTCAAGGTTCTCTTGCAGATGTTAAATTACAGTAATTCTGTGTACAGAGTGCTACTTGCACCAAGAAACTCAGATATTGGGAGTTTAGTAGAGAGCCATAAAAGGTCCTCAAGTCATTACCACAACCAGATCTCCTACCTGCAGGTAATGGCCATACTCAGTCTCACAAAATCTCACATAATCTGTGAGCAGGTCAACAAACCATGCTTATATCTATCTATCCAAATGCCTGATTCAAGGAATCATTTATAAGGTACTGGATGTTCATTAATTATTAAGAATACTTTTTTTGTCTTCACTGTGGATGTCATGCCATTAGGCATCACCAAACCAATTCTCATCTTTGCAACACTCCAAGAATGTCCCTCAGACAGGATTTCTTAAATCTTTGGGAGTCCATAGATAGATTTCAGAATATAGGTAGATGGAATTGAATGGGAATTTTCATCATTATTTTCATTAACCTCTAAAGGAAACTTAGCATTTCCTTCAATTATGAATTTTTTAAAAAATCATTATTTGGGGAATGGGTCCATATACTTCACCAGACAAGGCAAAAACACTGCTAAAATACCCATGCTAATAAAGAGTACCCCCAAATTTCCAAAACAAAAAAAAAATAAATTTACTTTATATGTATACACAGAAAGAATCATAGTATGTTAGCTCTGGAAGGATCCCTAGAAATCTAGTTCTACCTCCTTGTTTTGCAGTAAAGAGAAATAAACTGCAGAAAAGTTACATGCCTTACCCAAAGAGTTCTGAGACTAGAACCCAATTCTTCTGGAAACTCAAAAGGAGTATTCTTTCTAGCATGCAGCAATCTTTTCCTAAACATCTATTTGGTACTTTTTGGAAAACAGGGGTGAGGGCCTCTGATGGGGTTAGTACCATTCTGTAATTTTAAGTTCCCCAAAATATAAGGTCGGGTGTGAAAATGTTTGAGAAGCACTATTTGAAATCAAGTTAATATGTGGATGAGAGGAGAAAAAGAGTTTTGAAAATAAATTAGAACTCTATATACATCCCTTCCCCCTAGCTCCCCCTTCCTCTAAATGCTCTGGGAAAGAGGATAGCCTTAATATATTGCTCATTCATGCTATCACTGTAGCATTGAAGACTCTCAGAATGGACAGCGAATTTTGATATTTAAAGGCATTAAGTAGCTATAAATTAAGCTGAAGTGATAAGGTCACTTTGTTAAACCATTGAAGAGAAAAAATGCCCTCAGTTTATGACAAAGTGTACTGATATTTTTCAGCTGAAATGTATTTGTGCCATGAACACAATGCAAGTTCTAGCTTAAGAAAAATGCATTTAATCAACACATGATATAAAAACTACATTATATCCAGTATAAAAAGGATTACGATTTTAAGACAAGTGCACTTCCTTTACTGTATTAAAAAGAAGTATACAAAACTCAGTTTCATCACCTGATGTAAACCTTCCAACTAGTTTATTTCTAAATCATGAATCTCTCATCTCTATCACTATCTCTATATATTTATATCAATAAATAGAAAAGATATAGACACATTTAGCTAAATTCAGCTAAATACAAAGGCGAATTCCCATACATTCCTTAATAATAGGAAATGTTTTTAATATTATACAAATTAATCATTCAAAGGGAATTTGTGATTAACTTTGATATATAATTAGTAACTAGCATTTAAGTAAATGACCCGTTTTGATTTCAAATTTAAATCAAATATTGAAGGTATGTGTAATAGTATATCTTGGTCTAAGGTAAAAATGCTGGAAAATAGCAAACCACTCTGAAAGTCTTATATGAAGGGGGAAATCAAGAACCACTGCCATCTAAGTACATTCCAAAGATCTAGTGATCAATGACACACTCTTGGAAGCACTTTTCAGAAGCCACTATTAGAATTAAAATGCATGCCAGTTTCTAGGCCATAAAATTTATAAAAAAAATCAATACCTACTTCTTTATTATGCTAAAATCATATTAAAATTGAGAAATGATTCTTTTCTCCCACAATTCTATCATTCTATTTCCAGGTCATTTTAAAGGGCAAATCCAATATAAAATAATTGTGTATTTATGTGTATACACTCACACGTACATACATGCACACATACATATATACACATGTATATGCATGTATGTATGTATACATATATACATATCATATTGTGTATGGCTGTATTAATGAAATAACAATTGATACAGTTTATTCTTATTTCCTATCATTGTTAGGAGGTTGATTTTCCCCTTTCAGAGTAAGGGGATATTGGGTTGAAGAGTCACTCTTATGTTAAAAGGAGTGAGTTACCTTCTGGTGAAATGCTAGTAATTCGGGGGCAAGCAGAAAAGATCCAAATTAGGAGTCTTTGCAACATCTGTTCCAGAAGTGGATTAGTGTAAAGAGAATGTATTAAAGCTTTCATTATTAACAGTTATTTCACTGCTCTATGATTAATAGAAATGTTCCCTGGTTTTATCCTCAGCAAAATAAGTGTTATAAGACTGTTTTCAATTGTGTCTTTAATTAGTATTATCTGTTATTTAATGTAAGCAAATCTTCCTCTATCAAATGAAAAGATGTATAACATTATAACTGAAAATGAAATAAGAAATTAAATCAACTTGTTTGTCTTTAAAATGATTGTGTGTGTTAGGGTAGGGGAGAGGAGGGAGTGCTTGATTAAAACTCATTTTCTCTGTGTGATCAAAAAGGAAATAAAGCTAGGCTCTTCCAAATAGCAAAGTAATATCTGTAAAGTCACTATGCTGTTAAATAAAGGGCCAACACAAGGAGAAATTTTAGTGTCTGAAGTTGTTCAGGGTGAAAAAAATCACCCCCTCCAAAATTAAAAAAAAAAGAAAGAAAAACCTTGCCCTATTGTATCCAAGGATTCCCAAAGACCACCCAGATATGATATACAAGAGACATGGAACACTGACATGCTACTGTAGCTCCCCACTCTCCCATTTCCCAAGAATTCATCCTTTCTACAATGAGCAAAAAAGACTTAGCAAAGGAAAGTTTGCAGGCAATGCTAGCAGGACATAACTTTCCAGAAGTATGTGTCCCAAGGCACACTGAAAAGTCACAAGGAAGAGGCTCACCTGTGCTGGAGGGCTAAACCAGCTGTGGGGGCAGGAGCAGCGCTCCCCACATGGCCCTTTGCTCTTAGACCCCATTTTCTGTGGGCTTTTCCGCACACTGTCCCACAGGGTGACAAGCTTGGTCCTGTTTGGGGGTTGGCCGCCGGGTCCTGAAGACGGCATGGTCTGAGCCCCATAGCCGAGCCCCTGTGGATTCCTCTGCCAGCCACAGGCACAGTGAGCTTCCCTCATCAGTGTAGGCACAGTCCTGCCAGCATCCATCCCCTCCGACCCCCCGCAGCAGCTCTGCTGTTTAGTAAGGTAGGCGTTCATGTGGCACTGATGCCCACTAGTCTCCTTGGAGAGCTTTCGAGAAAAATGAGCCCCCTCTGCCCCCTGCCCCCCGACCCCCCTTCTTCCAGGCAGCTGCAAAGTCCTTTGCTGTGGACCCTTCAGTACCTTTGACAGCTGCTACAGGCAGTGCATCGTGGGAGCAGGGAGCAGCCGCTCAGCACAGCATTATCTGCTGGCTGGTAGCTCTTTGTCAATAGATGACTCAACTCACAGAGCAACTTGACAGCATCCCTGCTCCAGGCAGAAGCAATCAATGCTCCACACAGCTGGGCTACAAGACTGTACTGTGGTGTATGTGTGAGAGAGAGAGAGAGTGTGTGTGTGTGTGTGTGTGTGTGTGTGTGTGTGTGTGTGTGTGTGTGTGTGTGTGTGTGTGTGTGTGTGTGTGTGTGTTTGCTCATGCAAAGCCTTGTTTGATGAAGCCCCGCAATAGATAGACGCGGTGAAATTGGCAATTTCGTTTCCTGCCTTTTCTAGCCCGGAACCACATGGAAGGCTGTGTGTAGGAGATCTGCATGTGAAAGCAGTGACCTTATTCTCCCCAGAGTTCCTTCTCCCCAGAAATAATACACACACTGAAACAGTTTAGCCAAGAGCAGAGAATGCTACTAGGAACATACCTGGAGAGTTATTTCTGACCCCCAAAGAGATATTTATCCAGAAAGCCAATTGCCAACATAAAGCATCACATAATGAGTTGAGTAAAAGTAGTTTGCACCTTAGCTTGGGAGATCACTGATATGCAGAAAAGAGTGAGAGGAATAAAAGTATTATCTTTGGGTGCTTGGAGAATTCTAATTGGGGAGTTTTGTTTTCTTAAAACAGTGATCACACAATCAGGAAGAAGATTTGTAATAAAAACAGAATTCTTCAAGTAGTAAATGCTGATTAATTCCTTCTGGTTTAGAATAGAGCAATTTTCAAAACAGCTGAAATTGACGAGCTGGCTGTTTTTTAAACAGAACTTTTTCTTACTCTGAATCATTCTGAAGATTTCCTTTCCCATCTCTTACCACAACAAATACATTCTGCTCAGAGGATGGCATTTTGAAGTGAGAGAACCACCAAACTCTGCCATCCACTCCTCATATTTCCAAATGCAGAATTTCAACACTCTCTCTCAAAGAAATGATATGAAATCGATCCAACTTAAAGCAACTGATTTCCAGACGGGATAGAATCAGTTTAAAAGATTTACCACAAAACTGAATGTGGAGGAACACATGGCATTTCAGTAATGGTAGCATTTTTAAAAAAAATGTTTAAAGAAAATTTTCTCTTCTAAACCACAGCTTCACCAAGTCAAAGCTGAACAAACCATTTTGACTTGCTTTAAAGTTAAGCTCCTAAAACTCACCCAAAAATAAATGAGAAGATGGTAATGGTTTCAGAAACAACTTTCTTCTCTTCACATGCATTCTATTCACTTACACCCATAGTTTCAAGGACCACTCCTATGTAGATAACTCCCAAATCTGTATTTTACAACTATATTCTCTTTTGAGCTCCGGACTTACTTCCCTAATTGTTTAGAGGAGCAGTTGCCAAACTTTTTGATCACTAGTACTACAAATATGATTTATTTCCTGAAAGGTATTCTAGTGCTTAGAATGTGTGTGTTGGGGGGGGTGGAGGGGAAAGGGAATGAAATTTTCTGAATCACACCTGCATAGCTGCCATAGTTGGGCTTCTAGGAATCAATTCCTGGATTATAAGGGGGAATGTTCCTATCTGGCACAGCAGTGGGAGTGGTGAAATGGGGAGTACTGGGTAATAATAAGTAAAGGATAGATTAAGTTCCACCGGAGATAAGCTCAATTTATTGGTTATCACAGGGAAGGTAGAGCACAACCCATTTTTCCACTCTTTGAGAGCCTGATCACATAAACTATAGGGTAAAGGCAGGCTTCCTTGTGGATATCTCACAACCCCCCCTGCCCAGGGAATCCTTCCTGTCCCTACTGTGGAGGTCACTACTTGAGAGGAAGTAGATACAAGAATGTCCTACTAGTACCTCAAAATAAATCACTATGTCCAACAAGTCCAAGACATATATTTTGCTGTGAAAGTGGTCCTCATTGTGACATTAGTAGCTTTTTAAGGGCGCTACCATTCGCCTGGTCTTCTCCATTCAGAATTTTGGTGTTCTATCAGCTCTTTCTTTTTCTTCCAACAGGATTTGGGCTCTGTTTAACCAATTGCTTAGCCTGCTTGCATCTCAGTTTCTCATCTGTCCAATGAGGGGGTTAAACAAGATGGCCTTTGCTGTCTCTTCCAGGTCTTTATCCTATGCCACTAAATCCAAATGGCCACAGAGGCCACCCAATGCTATGTTTACAACCTTGCTTAGATATGTTGCTTCCTCATGACTCCCACTTTAACCACCCTAGAAAAGGTCCTAATTATCACTCATCTAAAAAAATTGCAGTTCTCTCCCACCAGGAGTTCCTACTTCCACTCTCACCCATGAGTAACCTGACCTTTATCCTTCTGCCAGAAAATGCCAAATCTCTCTATTTAACATGTCTAGTTATGTCACTCTGCTCTGCAAAGGCATATCTACAAGCATATTATATATACTAATATTCACACATGTATTTCTATGCATATATGAGCACACACGTGTTTATATTATATATGTTTGTACATATACACACATTCCTACCCTGTCATGTATACATACATATAAATATATGAGTGAAGTGTATGTGTATTTCACTCATTACATCTGTCTGCCTGTTTGCCTATCAAGGAATCTGTTTATCTATAATCTACACCTAACTATCTATCCATTTATCCACCCTTCAGCTCTCTATTGCCAATAGATTAAATGTCAAATACTCTGCCCAGAGTTCAGACAGTCTGGGTGAATGCTTGTGAAAGAGCACTGGCACTAGAGTTCTGAGTTCTAAACTTACTACAAGTTATGACCAGCCTAACACAGATACAGTCCCTGCAGTTTTGGGAAGTTCAGTTTCCTCATATATAAAATGAAGGGACAGAGCCTAAATGAAATTATTTCTAAGATGGTTCTGGTTGAAAGGTTCTCATCTACTTTTTTTCTCTCTCCACACTCTCCTCTCATACACCTTGAGAATAGCCTTTAGGGTCTGGAATAAAGGTGTTCTCAATAGGAAGAATAATAAACAGATTGAACAGCCCTGAACTGGAGAAGGATATTGGCTCCAATCATCTTTATCCATAGGACTTCTCCTCCCCAGCCCCCCCCGCCCCACACTCAGCAATGAGAATGCTCTCTTTCTTTGAAGAATGGAACCAAGGCCAGCATTTGAAGGCAGCAGTGTTGGGAGGAATAGAACAACATTCACTAGCCAAGAAGAGCAATAAAAAAATCACCCTTCTTTTCCTTTATCCAAGATCAAGAAAGAAATGCTAGAAGGAATGACAGGGTCAAATTAAGCCTCAGAGAGCCTCCAACTCTTACGATGTCTCACTGTGATGCCTGGATGCCTCCCACATCGATGCACTGTGACAGTGCAATCTCTCCCAGAATGAGAATGTCATGAAATGATGTGTTGGGCTCTTTCCAATCCCATTTAGCCAGGAGGTATTTCTCCAGTTCTTCAAAGGCAGATATCATTTCTCAAAGGGCCACTGGCATCTACTAGGAAGACACAGCTCTTCCTCCTCTAGGCCCTCTCTCAAAAGTCAGACTCTATCCATATACTAGTCATTTGATAGAAATCAATCAGAATTCTTTACTGTTATGTATGTCTCACAGCAAAATGGAGAGATTTTCCATACACATCTCTTGTACAACATCATGAGTCTCTCTGCCTACCGTGTAACTACTGGGCCTCTCAGCAAAAGGTATTTTACTCTTTCTGCAAAGGAGGGTTCATTTCAAACAAAATGAAATGCTGGAGGACTTCTGTTTTAATCAGCATAGTGTGTCAGCCATATATGGTCTTTAATGAAAATAATATTTTACTTGTCTTTTGTTCTTCTCCTCCACAGATCTCAAAGTCCTTAGCAAACTTTAATTAAGCTTCATTACAATACCTTATTGAAATTGTCTTTGTACTTTAAGGTGTAAAGATTTTTTAAAAGACATTTTTCCTAAGAGATGACATTTAGCTTGGCAAGTCTGAGGTCATTATGTTTAAAGGTAAATATGTCTAACCAGACTGCTGGACTAGGAGACAGATCCACTAATTAAAGATAATCCAATTTTATCAACTGTAATTGGACCGTCGTACGGACCAGGGGAAGACATGAAATTCTGTCCAAATGAGAATTAGCAGTGTGCAAGTAAACATGCCTATTTATCCCAGTGATTTAAAAAAGACAGATGGGATCCAGGGAAGTAAATGCCCAGTATATATTGCAGTGAACTCTCTTTGACCTGGCAGTGACTGCCCAAGGAAAAAATGACCAATTTTAAGAAGATTTTAAATGATGTTCCTGCATCATTTGGGCCAGTAGAATAGCAAGTATATATAACTAAGTAAATTGTGGTGCTAGACTATGTTCTTCAGAATTTCTTTCAGAGAAAATTTCCTTTGGGCAACATGTGCATATGGGAAATACACATATTAATTATGAAAGAATAGCTCAGAGCATGGAGGAAGATGATTCAGCAGCAGAAACCCCTCTGCATCCATGAGTGACATATTAAGTAACCATAAAATGCTGTGAGATTACAGAGACACAATTTCCCCTGTTTAAAGCTTCATAAAGCCTACTCCCTGTAATTGCCGGACAACGGCATTATAAGGATGGAGAAATTTCTACTTCATGGTATCTTGGTTCATGTAACCTCTGGGCTCAACTTGTTTTTCAAAAGAGAATAGATGAAGCATAATTCAGGCCCATTTGGCTTCCTAAGCCCATACTTAAAGATACTTGAAACGGGAGCTGAAAAGGGCTAAATAAAGGACATAGGACAGCATAATGAAACCACACCCACTCACCCTACCTGGGGGGAAGGTGGGGGTGGGAAGGGTAAAGGCCAGTCTATAAAGGGGGAGAATATGATATGATATACTAGGGTTTGTTTGTTTGTTTTAATCACAGTGTGTTAGTTTATTTGAAAGGAAATATGGTAGAGGGGATAGAGTGATGCACTTGTCATCAGGAAGGGACAGATTCTTCCTGAAAGACTTATTTGTTATGTGATTCTTGACAAGTCACTTAGTCCTCTGAGTCTGTTTATTCCTCTGTAAGATGAAGATAACAGTAGTATTGAATGCACAAGGTCATTGCAAATAACAAATAAGATAGTGTGCTAAGTATTCTACAACACTGTTTATTCATTTTCAGTTATGTCCAATTCTTCATGTCCACAACTGGGGTTTTCTTAGAAAAAATACTGTATCAGTTTGCCATTTCCTTCTCGAGCTCATTTTAAAGATGTGGAAACTGAGGCAAACAGGGTTAACCAATTTGCCCACGGTCACACAGCTATTAAGTGTCAGAGGCCAGATTTGACCTCAGGAAGAGGAGTCTTCCTGACTCCAGGACCAGCACTCTACCCACTGCACCAAACTGAGCATCCTTACATAAATGTGAGTTGCTATCATGATTTAGTCTTATCCCTTCAATTTATAGAGGAAGAAACTGAGGCACAAAGGATTAAGTATCTTGCCCAAGGAAACAGGGCAAGTGTTCTGAAATAGAATCAAAGATTACATTCAGAAGAATTAGAGGTCATTAAGCACAACCTGTTAATTTTATATGCCAGGAAACTGAGGCCATGCAAACTTAGAAGATTTACTCAAGGTCAAATATATATCCAGCATAGAGCTGCGATTCTAACTCACGAACTCTGGAACGCAGAACTAATTTTCTTTTCCATTGCTTCAAAATGCTAGAACTTAGGTGTTCTGACTTCTAGGCCAGTGTTCTGTCCACAAAAGTATCTACCATATAAAAAGCTATAGTTTATGTTTTGGAAGTATTTGCAGTCATACTACTGACAGAAATGGTGAAAAACTAAACCAGGCTGCATAATGAATGCAATACATTGTACACTTATCATTTCCTATGTTTAAAGCCCTGTCCTAGGTGCTGGAAATGCGAAGTCAAAAACAGAATATGGTCCCTGCTCAGAAGGAACTTAGATAATAAAGAAAGTGAACTATGTATAATTTGTGCCTCAGTTATCAAAAGCAACATAATACATGAAAATAGTATTTCACTCTGATACTGGCTAATGTTCTTCATGATGACACCATACATTCAATTTCTTCTGCCCCTATAGTTAATATACAGAGAAGTTCTAGCCTCCATGTTGGAAGTATGATGGATGAACAATGAGTGAAATATAAAAGCATAATGAATTCTTGAATTCTGAACTGTGATGTTCTTTTTCACACCTTACCCAATTAAACACATTTGATTTTATTATTTATTATGATAATCCAACATACCAGTGCTCTGATATTAGTGGATCTCATAACATTGATGTTCCTAAAATAATGATGATTAACAATCCAGTCACATCTATTCATCCTGCAGGCCCCTCTTCAACCACTCCTATAAGTTTGGCACAAATAATCCACCCAAAGGCCTTCCTCATATTACCCCCTGATTCACACTCACACACACACTCTCTCTCTCCATATAAGTACATACACACATGCGTGCATATATTTCTTTATGTGTATATACCTATATATGTATATATACATATGTGTATATATACATATATGCATACACACAGACACACACACACAGACACACACAGACACACACAGACACACACAGACACACACACACACACACACACACACACACATATATATATATATACATAGCTATGGATTGGACAGGTTCTACATGTGTTTTAATTCTTGTTCTGCCACTAACATGCTACATGGACTTATGTCACTTCCTCACATCCTCTGAGCCTCAGTGCCTTTATCTTTGAAAGAAAGGAATGTTATTAGATGATTTCTAAGGTCTAGTTGAGTTTTTAGCTTCTGTAACTTAATGTGAACAGAAACCATAGGTTGTAGCCAAATACATCTTACTGTTGAGTGCATTTTGACCAAACCTGCCAACAGTCTGCTAGTGCTGATCAAACAAAGTAGTTTCTGCCAACCTTAGCAATATATTCATTCATGGAAGCCGCATTTATTTGGACCCTGTACATTTTTGGGGAGGGATAATAAAGCATCTCCTATCTTGAGATAGAAAAAGAAAGAAAGAACATGGTTCCACAAAAGAAACCAAGTCATTCAGTGGTAGAACCAGGAAAGAGGCAGGCACTCTGCCTTGATCTTGAAATAAAATATTTTCATTGGTCAAATTAGGGGGTGGAATTAGAAAATGCCTGAGTTCACTCCCAATTTTCAATCCATGGGTGCTATTCAAAAGTAAAGGGTGATTTACAGAAAAATGAAGTGTTATGAGATAAGCATATAGAGAAAAGTCACACAATAAAGGGTATCTCAAAAATTAGTTTACTGCAGTTTGATATTATGTGAGGAAAGTAACTAAAGTGATCATATTCTTCAATCCAGTGATACTTATGGCAATGGACTCCAGGAGGTCAAAGAATGAGAGACTGGTGTATATATACACATAAAGTATGGATATGGTTATGTCTATATACATATGCACATATAATAATAATTGCACTTTTCATTATAACAAACATTTATATACAAATTAGGTACTCAGCGAATAAGAAGTCCTAAATAAATTGTTGTATATGAATGGGATGGAATACTATGTTTTAAGAAATGTCAATATCTGTGATGACCAATTATGACAGACTGGACTCTTTTCAGCAATGCAGTGATATAAGTCAATCCCGAAAGACTCAAGAAAGAGAGAAATGCACCATCCAGAGATATAACTAGAAAGAACTGAGCCTGAAACCTGATGGAAGCAAACTAAATGATCTTTTTCTTTTCATTGTTTGGTTTTGTTTCTTCTTTACCATCTTTCATCCCACCTAGTACAATATGCCTTTGTAATTGGAATAATGTCTAATATGAAAGTATTTGCAGATCCTACACTGGACTATATGCTCTCGTGGGGGGAGGGGGGAGGGAAGTAAAGGAAATTTGAATATCAAGGAACTATGGAATTGAATCTTGTTAACTGAAACTAAACTAATAAATCAATTTTAAAAAAGAAACATCAAATATGTGGGACTCAGAGAAACATTAAGAAGACCTGCAGAAACTGATGTGAAATGAAGAAAGAAGAAGAAAGAAGAAAGAAGAATAAAGAAGAAGAAGAAGAAGAAGAAGAAGAAGAAGAAGAAGAAGAAAGAAGAAGAAGAAGAAGAAGGAGAAGAAGAAGGAGAAGAAGAAGGAGAAGAAGAAGAAGAAGAAGAAGAAGAAGAAGAAGAAGAAGAAGAAGAAGAAGAAGAAGAAGAAGAAGAAGAAGAAGAAGAAGAAGAAGAAATACAATTATAACAATAATGATCATAAAAACAACAGGAAAAAGCAGGTGAAAACAGATTAAAAGAATCGACTAATCTAGGAGGTAAAAAAAATCATACTTCATTCCTTTTCATAAGAGGCAAGTAACAAGGTAGTGCAGTGGATAGATTCCAGATTTGAACTCAGGAAAACTTCAGTTGAAATTCTGCCATAGACACTTGCTGTGTGATTCTGGGTAAGTAACTTAGTTATTGTCTGCCTCAGACTTCTTAACTGAAAATGGGGATGATATTAGCACATTCAACCTTGTTGGGAGGATCAAAGTAAGTAATATTTGTAAAGTACTTAGCATAATGCCTGGCACACAATAGCTACTAAAAATATGCTTGTTTCTTCCTTCTAAAGAGAGACAGGGGACTTCAGGAACAGAATGTTGCATGTACTCATAGATACAACTGCCACATCAGTTGGTTCCAGTTGCCTATTGTCTTTTGTTATAGTGGAGGGAGGGATACTGGGAAATAACTGTTGTGTAAGAATCAAAAGGCATCGATGAAATTTGATAAGTGAGATTACCAAAGATCTGTGTCACTTGGGAAGCAATGTGATCTAAAGTCATATCATTAGAACAAACTGTTTTTTTAAACATTTTTAATTGTGCCCAACCCATTTGTTCTTTAGGGTATAGAATAGACACTTAGATAATATGTATTTGTTCTTTAGGGTATAGAATAGACACTTAGATAATATGTATTTGTATTTGTTATTTCAATGGGAAAAAAAATCCCTAACCTGAAAGTGAATTTAAATAGCATTGGTTTTAACTAGGGCCAAAAGGGCAAACAAATCAATCAACTTCAAGATAAGCTAACTTTTGAGTCAGCCTGTGTTCCAGATCTACACTTGGCATGGGCTCACTCTCTTTCTCTCTTCCTACCATAGTCTTGACTCCTTGCTGACAGTTCTGATGACTCCTCTATAGTTGCCGGGGGCAGGGAACTTGAGTGTGGGGGCAGAGAGAATGGAATAATGCACGTGTCATTCCCCGTGATATATTTTATAAGACAGAAACGAGTCAGAAGAATAAGGTTTGTGAAAATAATGTTACGGCAATGCATTCTCCGCCCCCCCCCAAAATGAGAGGTGGGTTGGGTTGGTGGGATAATGATATTTCTGGAAAAGAAACCTCACAAAGAAGATAATTAACATACCGTTAAGGCAAAATTCTAGTGGTACAAAGACCCAGAACCAAATATTGCTAAATTTAGATTTCTCTATTTTCTATCATACTCAGCCAGTACAAGAAAGGAGCACATCTCAGCACTGGTCTACAGCCACATTCCTGTGATCCAAGGGAAACAAAGATAAGCCACGGGAAGGGGTCATCTGAGACAAATGAGAAGAAAGCTCTTTCAGAGCCAGCCTACTGTAGATGAAGAAGGACTCGTGTTAGTGGCAGAACATCTGAGTTTGAGACCTACCTGACACTCATTAGCTGTCTGATCCTGGGCAAATCACTGAACTGCCTTGCTATTTCTATTTCCTTATCTATACAATGGGATTGATAATAGACTGCAATGATGAAAAGACTTCATAAGGCTTAAAACATTAAAACAAACATGAGTAGTTATCAAGTCACCAAAATAACTTTTCTGAAGTGAGATGGTCCCAGAACTATGTTATAATAAAAATAAATATTAAGGTTGACTTTCATGTGCATTACCTCACTGATGCACATAATAACCTATTTGAGTTAGACTTTCTTGAATTTTCTTTCCTGAAATTTATTAGCTTAAACATTTTCCTGACGAGTAAGTGTTTGCTAATGGACATTCAGCTAGCACACTGAGGATTGTTTTTTCTATTAATAAACAAACCAGATTCCTACCTGCTGCAGTGACTTATTTGTAATAAAGTTGGGCAGCTAGGTGGCAGAATGAATAGAGTACTAGGTCTAGAGTCAGGAATACTCATATTCCTGAGTTCAAATCTGGCCTCAGACACTCAGACACTTCCAAGCTGCATGACCCTGGACAAGTCACTTAACCCTGTTTGCCTCAGTTTTCTCATCTGTAAAATGAGCTGGAGAAGGAAATGGCAAGGCACTACAATATCTTTGCCAAGAAAACCCCAAATGGAGTCCCAAATAGTCGTACATGACTGAAACAACTGAACAAAAACACTTGGAAGGAATTGGCCTACTCTGATCCAGTAGGTTAGGGCAATCAAGCCGCAGTCCTGTCTCTGACCACAATAAGTTTATAATGTTTTATATTCTTTATCACCACTATGTATAAGGAAGAAATACTTTATATAAGTTTGAGGTTTCTATGACTTTGCTAAGAAGTAAAGATGTCATCTAAAAATAAAATGCATGGACACCTTGACTTTGAAGGCCTCTCCCAATTCTAAATCTTTTATTTACTGATTTATATTTAGAGCTAGAAGGGACTTTAGAGACCATTTAGAACAAAGAATCCATCAACCAATAAGTACCTACTATGTGCCAGGCATTATGCTGGAAACTGGGGCTACAAATACAACAAATGACTTAATCCAGGTGTGGGGAACCTGCAGCCTCAAGGCCACATGTGGCCTTCTAGGTCCTTGGGCATAGCCTTCTGAGTTACTCCAAGTTTTTTTTTCTTCTTTTTTTTTTGGAGGGCAATTGGGGTTAAGTAACTTGCCCAAGGTCACACAGCTAGGTTTTTGTTTGTGTGTGCATTAAGTGTCTGAGGCTGGATCCAAACTCAGGTCCTTCTGACTCCAGGGCCAGTACTCACTCACTGCACCACCTAGCCACCCCTGAGTTAGTCCAAGTTTTACAGAACAAATCCTTTTATTAAGTGGATTTATTTTGTGCACATTGGATATTGTCAAAGGACCACATTTGAGGACCTAGAGGGCCAGATGTGGCCCCAAGGATGCAGGTTCCCCACTCCTGACATAATCCTGAATCAAAGGAATTTACATTCCAGCTGCCTTATTTTACAGATAAACTCAAGACCCCCAAATTTTATCTTTTATACTCAAAGTCATATAGATAAATAATGGATATGGGTTTTGAACCAAGATCCTACCCAATTGGCAGGGGCTGTCTTTTGTCTGTTTGGAATCCCCAGAATTATATGGCACATAGTAGGTGTTGTTAAACAACAAGCATTTGTTAAAATGCTTATTTACTGACTGACTTCAAATTCAGTGTGTTCTTTTTTCCTCAAGCACATTATAATGTTTGTGAATTAAGGAAAAGACTGAATGTCCTGTCTGCTATGAGAAATTAATTTTTCTCAAGATGTCTTCAGGTCTATAGATCTAGTTCTAGTCTCTCTCCTGAGTTCCAGTTTTGTATCAGCTTAACCTGTATGCTGGTTAAACAGATTCTGAATTTACATGCTTATTTATAAGGCTGCCATTCAACATATATTGCCCATGGATTAGAGCAGAGAAAATGTCCTCTTCTTTTCTACTGTCCCTTAGAGGACTTAGTGAAGTTTACAGCTTGTGCTCTATAAGTAGTTGGCTAGTTTTTTGTTTTTTTTTTTACTATCTAAATCAGCAAATATGGAAATTAAGTAATCATTTTGTGACCCATAGTAAAACCTTAGGTCAGATTAATTGGAGCTTAGTATTGAGAAGAAGGAAGATCCAGCTGAAGTATTGCATTCAGTACCAAACATCCCATTTTTGAAGTTTCATTGGCAAACTGAAACAGGTTCAGAGGTGATGAGGGGAAACAGAAATGAAGAAAAGTTCCTGAATGAACTGGGACTGGAGAAGGGAAACCTTTGGAAGATAGAGAAGGTATAGATTTAATACTGTCATCATTTTTGCAGAGATATCATGGAGAAAAGAGATGAGACTATCTTTTTGGTTCCAAAAGAAATAATATGACTTACAGTCCATATCAGTGGTTCAAGCTCAAATAGAAATGGATCCGTGTGGCATATTGACTTAGAAAACCACCAATTAACATTATCTATGCTGTATTGTATCTTTATTTTATTAAACACCTCACCATTACAGTTTGATTTGTTTTCAAGGTACTTTGGAATTTTGTGCTTGTTTCATGTGTTTGAATTCTCTGGTTTAGATAACAGTACCATAAATGTCTTTAAAGGACATCTAGTTCAACCTTCTCATTTTCCATATAAGAAAGAAGGGAGCTAGAGATGATAATTCCAACACACATTCCTTGATTTGAGGTTGCCTCATTTTTGGTTTCTTTAATTAATTGTTTTTGCCTTATGCACAACCTTATTAAATAGGTAGGATATTATGTCCCCATTTTATAGATGAGGAAACACAGACAACAGTATAGTTGAGTGACTTGCCCAGGATCACATACAAGATCTAGGAATTAAATTCAGGTCTCATTCACCAAGATCAGTCCTCTTTCAATTATAGGAATTGCTTCCAACTTGTCTCAGGTGGACCACTTAGTGAAACCATCCTATCAAGGTTATGAAAGGTCAAAGAAAAGAATTGGGATTTTTTTCTAAAGGGTCTAAGGAACCATTGGAACTTTTTGAGTAGGACAGTGAGACAGGCATCTCTTTGTTTTAAGTATGCCATTTTGATGGTTCTATGGAGGACAGATTCCTGTAGAGGAAGTAGGAAGACAATTTAGCAGATTACTATAAGAGTTGAGGCTAGAAGCAAGAAGGAACTGAATTACATAGGTAATTGTGTGAGTATGGAGAAGAGAAGAGAGTTGAGATTTTGTAGAGGTAAATTCAACAAGACTATTCCTTTAATTGAACTATGAGGGTTAAGGAGTTGAGAATATTTCAGAGGTTATGAAAATGGTTTATGAAAATGAGAATGATGATGGTGACCTTGACAGAAATAAGAAAGTTAGGAAGAGGAAAAGGGCTTTTGAAAAAAGATAATATATTGTGGTTTTGATGTGCTGAGTTTGAGATTCCTATGTAATTTCCAGTTGGAAATATCCAATCAATAGTAAGTTGATGTAAGACTGGAGGTCAGGAGAGAGATTAGTACTAGATATATACATGGGAAGACATCTTGAGCAAAAACATAGTTGATTCATGGGAGCTAATTAGAATCTAAATAGTGGGTATCAAAGTGTGGTTTGATGGTCCTTGTGTGTCCCTGAGAGCTTTTCAGGGGGTCAGCAAGGTCAATTAAAACAATTTTTATAATATAACTAACACATTTTAATCTGTAATATGGTAGATGTTGGTAGATATCCCCTGCATAAAGAAGAGCCCTTTGGGGCAAGATTATTAAAAACTTTTTTAAGAGTGTCCTTATACAGTAGTTAGATCCTTAGATCCAAGGCATTGAAAACTACTGGATTAGATATCATCATTGGAAAGAGAGCATACAGATAGAAGAGGATCCAGGGCATAATCTTGGTAAACACACACACACATGCGCGCACACACACACACACACACGAATCAAAGGATCATAGGATCATATATTTAGAACTAGGAGAATTCTTAGAATTTACCTAGTCTGAACTGCTTATTTTAATAGTAAGCAAATTGGAGTCTAGAAATGTACTACAACTTGGTCAGGGTAATACAAGTAAATGACAGAGCTGGGATTTGATCTCAGTCTTTCACTCCATGTGGGAACTCTTTCCACTACACTAAGTTGCCTCAAAATGATTAGAGAATGATTATAGATCATGAATTATA